>NSJW01000629.1:0-53949 GCA_019955255.1 Castanospermum australe | reverse complement strand
TGTCACTTCTTTATTGACTTCAATGATTATGCTCTTTGGAACTTTGCAGCCTCTTTGCTTTGTGCTGCTGCTGGCTCTGTGATGTCTGCTTTGATTTTACTGTAGTGTAAGATGCAGAAAGATGGCGAGGATATATCCATGTCTATTGTTATAATAATTTGAGTGATTAATGTTGCTGAGTATTTTAATTATGATAATATATTAATGTATATTTTACTGCACTACAAATTTATTTTTTGGGTCCCAAGATGTGTGCTATGAAGTTCTTCGGCAAACTTTTACTATCCTCTGGCTCCTTCTATTCTGGTCCTGAGTAGATCATGAACCTAAATAACATTTTTAGATATATTCTTTTAAAATTTCTTTTAATAATTCTTCTTTAATAAAGTAAGTATTAAATAAAAAAATAAAATATTTAATATTTTAAAAAGTTAATAAGAATTTCATACTTAGAATTGTTAAGATGAGTTAAACAAATATAAAATTATTCACATTTTTATTATATATACATACCTTGTGCTAACTTGCTTCTTGTACATGTTTTGAACGAAAAATATATAGCAGAGTTGGCCAGTGGTAAAATAATAATAATCTGATTGTCATGTAATATCCTCATCCGTATTCGAATATCTCTCTTCCAAAAATCCCTCTTCCCAATCAAAAAAAAAACAAAGAATTAAAAATATACGAGGTATTGTATGCTACATTGAAGATGAAAAATAAAATAAATCGACCTAAATTCTATGAGTATGTCCTCGGTAAAATAAGATTATATCATATCAACGGATGATTCTTTGGTGTTACAAGTAACACACTTGCCACAAATTGTGGCAAAATCATTACCATACACATTTAAATTCTATTATGAATTCTTTTTTCTCAATTTGATCAAACGACCTAATTTTGCCATAATCGTGGCATGTACTTATGACATATTTCTCCCATATCAATATTATTAAACTATAGTTCATATGAATGAACGCCAATTTTTTGTTAGATTTATTCTTTTGTAGAAATAATGAGATATTAAAGTATACGAAATCCATGATCTTGATATAAATAGCACCTTTCAATGTGATGCAATTACTTATCCTTTCACATCTAAACCAGTTATAGAAACACAATCTAATTTTTAGATGAATTATAAAATACTAATAAAATTGTTTTTATGTGGTAGTGTGAGATGGAGTTTTTAGAATTCATCCAATAGTCTCCTTTTCAGGTTGGTCTAGGCAGGCTTTCTAACAAATTTCATAAAAAATTTACTTCCTAAAACTACTCAGTAAATTTTAACTTGTGACCAACAAAGTGAAGAGTGAATTTCCCTTATCATCCAAGCCAACATGTATTACTCATTAAAATAGGAGTTTTGTTATTTGCACGCCAAAATTTTACATTTTTTCTCAACACCTCTAATGTGGCAAAGTTTAGTCCACAACTCAATTCTATTCTCTTTTCCTTTGTAACTAAAAATTTGTTACATCAAAGATGTGAAGAAAATATGTAAATTTCTGGAGTACAAATACCATTTATGATAAAATAGTTTATTTGAATAAATATATAGATCAAAGGGCAGATGATGTTTGGAGTGATCTATTTATTAATGAGAAGATGACCAATTTATTTACAATATGATTGGCAAAGATCAAATTGCTCTTCTAAGTTCTAATAGCAAACACACCATGTAAGTTCTAATAGCAAATACACTAGGATCCAGGGTTAGCTTTATGTATTGTTCATCCATGATGAATAATGTTGAGGTGGAAATGGAATGAAAAGCAATGCAATGCTATGGACTTGGCTGGCTGAGATAATGCTGAATTAATAGCTATGAACAAATAGCATTCCATGAGGCCCACCTTGATAAAAACCACCAAAAACTGGTGGAGGGATTCTAGCTAAAACAACTAAAACGAATAGCATTAGTCATTGTAATGAAGACAGGTGAAACTTGTGGAAAACAAAACTGATGACATGATAGGAGGCACCATTTTATATACTCATGCATCAATATTTCCTTTCCTTTGACAGACATGAAAAAACAACTTACATACCGCATTAGACTACAAGACCACACTAGAAGAAATGATGAAGGAAAAAAGGAAGCAAATTTAACACATTGAAGTACGAAGTTGCCTGCAGGATCCAAAAATAATGGTTGACAAGTCACCTGAAGCGTAATCGGAAACCATAAATCTATCTCATTTTAATCCTCACGTTTCTTCTTCTTTTCTTTCTTTTTCTTGGGCATTTCAGCAGATTCTTCAGGACCAGCATGTTTTTTCCTCTTTCTTTTCTTTTCTCCTGCATCAGCATCATTCTCACCATTCTGCACCTCAGCATTCTCAGCAGAATCCTTCTGCTTCTTCTTCTTCTTTTCCTTTTTCGCAACTCCTGTGTGCTCAGATTCCTTGCCAGCATCTCCATCAACTTGCAAATCTTCATCCACTTCTTCATTCTTCTTCCTTCTTTTCTTCTTTTCTTTCTTCTCTCCAGCAGGAGGCTCTTGCATTTTCTCCTCAGTCTTTGGAGACATTTCCTCATCCGCATGAGGACCATTAGTCATTTGACCAAGAATAGAATCGGCCGTAGGATTATATGTCTACAAAGAACAGAAGATTCAATACAGAATGAAAATAAAGTGGAAATTTCAACAATAACCAAATGAAGCAATTATCCGACCTTGGCTGGAGTTATTAGCCCTCCAGGTTCCGTTCTTTCGATCCTTCATATGCTTGTATCTTTGGCTTCCCTTTAGCTGAACCAGCAAAACGACCTAATTCCTTGCCTTCAAGATTTCTCAATCGTGCTTCAAGCTGCTCATAAATTTGTGTAAGGGAAGTCAGAAAGAAATAACCAGAGGGCAAATATATAAATAAAGTGTAACAAGTACCTTGGCTCTGTTCTCCAACCCCATGGAGTTATCTTGGCCATTCTCCAAGAGCATCACACCTGATAGCCAATGCTGCCTTTGCAGCAAGTGACCGAGAAATTTTCCCTTTGAACTTTGGAGCCGCCTGACCAATCAAGGATGCATGGTATATAAGTCCATATTTGGGAGTAGCATGCTTAGTCTTCAGCGCCCTAAAGAGAGCCTTTTCAGCACCAAGTATCTGTACAGTACTACCAGGCTGCTTTGCAAGATTTAATAAGCTACCCCCGTGTAACTAAATAATGAGACGATCACAACAAGAGATATTGAACTAAATAATGAGAACATATGCCGAATCAAATGCACATAGTCGAGTAGTCTTTATTTCAAGGTTTTCTCATTTGCATATTCATCAAGGATCAGGTTATTATTAGAAGAATCATTATCGGTTATAGCCCTTTATCTTCACTGATATAAGTAATGGAACATTTATCTGTATGTAAAATATATAATTTTTAAAGCACAGATTGTGAAATTTTTACATCAATTGTCACAACGTACTTGGAGGGCACGGCGACGAGAGGCAGTTAAAATTATAAAAAAATTTAGGAGTCACCACTAATTTTTATTTAAATGGAAAAAAATTGGGAAAACCATTTTTATTAGAAAATTGGTCTTTAAAAATGAGATAAGGTTCGGGAGTCTGATTATGCACAGGGAATGGTAGGAATTTAATTCTATTGTATTCCTGATACATCCGTTATAAGATAGTTACCCTAAAGCTAATTGTGCAAAAATTATCATGATCTTAAAGTGTATTTAATTTACCCCAAAAACAAAATAACAAATAAAAATTAACGATAAAAAACTAATCAAAGAATTAAATGAAAATATTTACAATTTTGCCTTACCTTGTGTGCCTACGTATCCCCATGTGTAATGAAAAATCAAAGCCACATAGTTCTTGTAAAAAATATTTGTGTGTAGTAGATTTTAATTAAAATTACAGATTGATTAAATGGAAAATGATTTGTGTACTTAATTAAATTGAAAATGCTTTGATAATGTTGATTAAAGTAAAAATGCTCTGTAAGGATTGATTGAATAAAAATTAAAAGGATAATTGATTAAATAAGAAGAACTATTAGTTTGTTGTTTTTGAAGAAAATTTTTAATATTTATATCATCTGCAATCAAAGAGATATCACATTTACGCTGATCGCTAGTGATTTTAATTATTTTCAAGACATAAGAGTCGTCACAATAACATTTCCTTTGTTGATTAAAGATTAATTAAAATCTTATTATTTCTAAATAGATTAATGATTAATTAAAATTTATACCACCTATGAGTCAAAGAATCGTTATGACAACAATGATTATTGGTGATCCTAAAATATTTTCGGAAAAGAAGAGTTGTCACGAATAACATCGCCCCTAGTCGATTAAAGATTTTAAATTAATAATTTCTAATAAGTAATTAATAATGAATTAAAAATCTATATCACTTAAAAGTCAAAGAACAGTCATGACAACAATGATCGTTAGTGATCCTAAAATATTTTTGGGACCGAATAAGCGTCATGACAACATCGTTCCCTAGTTGATTAATAAATTTTAAATTAACAGTTAGAGAGTTTGAAAATAATTTTTAATTTAATTTCAGAATCAAAGCGTCGTCACGATAACAAGGTTCTGATTTAATCATTTTCTAAATCAACGAGTTGTGTCACAACTCAGATAACTCAAATAAATTATTTAATTATATTTATTATTATTTATCTAAAATTATCTATTTTACTTTACAACTACTATCACTTATATTTCTTTTATTTTATCTTTTACTCGATTTTTTATTTTGGCCATCTAATAAAACATAAGTCCAAAGATTAACTCATGACCCATTAAGCCTAACTAATTTTTATGAGAGCAAAACCCAAACCATATATAATTAATTCGTCCCAAAACTCTATTTCCAAAATAAGCACATCAATGGCCCAAAAACACATCAAATCTTATCAAACTTTTCATTACATGTCACAAATATCACAGCAAGTTAAGTGACATACAAATAGAATTAAAAATTAAAAAAAAAAAAATAAATAAAAAAATAGGAGTGAGAGAGTGCAGGTGCGTGAAGTGAGTGTGCGTGAGGGTGGAGCGTGAAGGTGCAGTGGCAGAGTGCAGAATGCCGTGCTGTGCTGGTGCGTGGAGTGAAGATGTGAGTGCTGGATGGATGATGGGTGAGTGGAAGCTTGAGGCGCTGCATGAAAGTGGGGGCTGTGGCTTTGTGCAGGTGTGAGAAGGTGCCGTGGTGCTCTGTTGTGAGGATGAAGTGCTGTGCTGCAGTGAAAAGGGGCTCCTGTGGTGGTGTGTGGCTAGTGCTTGGGGTAAGGGGTTTATATGTTGATGGGAAAATGCCGTGACAGATGAAGAGGGGAGAACATAGGCTGTGCTGGTGTGGGAGCGTTGTGCCGTGGCTGGAAAACAGGGGAGATGAGGGTGATGGGCAGACGGTGGCTTGGTGTTGTGTGAGAGTGAGGAGTGGCCTGTGGTGTTGACCGTGCTGCAGCTGTGACAAATGTGGGTGTAGTGCTCTGTTGTTGGCGGTGTGGGTGCTGTGGCAAGTGAAAGTGTGGGTGAATATGTGAAGGTGCAGAGGAAAATAGTGCTGGCTGCCGTGGAAGGTGAAGCTTGGTGCTCTGAGTAAGGTGTTGAGCAGTGGGTGAGAGAGACGGTGTGTTGTTTCCTGGTAATGGGTGCAGGTTAGAATGTGTGACGGTGGACGTGGTGTGGTGGTGTTTCCGTGAATAAGGAGCTATGGTTCAGGGAAATGAGTGGAGGGGAGGTGAGTATTTTTACCGTGATAGTGTGAGATCTTGTGGCCTAAAGCAGAGGAGGAGAAATCCAGTAGAAAAAAAACATAAAAATCCAGCAAAAATCCAAGTAACTGATATGGAGTAGAAATCCTTACCTTCTTTCACCTTGGGCTATTTCTTCTTCAACTTCTCCCAAACCTCTCCTCTTTTCTTTCCCTATCTGTTCACTCTTCCTCTCTTTCTGGTGCTCCTTCTCTTCCTCTCTGCACTTTTTCTGCATGTGTGTGCTACTGAGAGAATGAAAGGGTGAGTGTGTGCAGGATGTGCTGTGAAGAGGTGAGTGCTCTATGCTGCCTGTGTTGAACGTGAGAGGTAGTGCAGGTGGTCCCCTTATATGTGTGCTAGAGAGTGATATTTTTCCCCCAAAATAAAAAGGTTCCTCCCCCTCCCTTTGAACATGTGCTAGCAATAGAATAGTCTTCTGGAATGAGGAGAGAATGAGATTATAGGAAAAATAAGACAAAAAGAGAAAAAAAAAAAAAAGTGGGTTGATAGATCTTGGGCTAAAATTTGTGGTCTAAATTCATGAATTATGGATCAATAAAAAAAAAAAGACCAAGTGACTCAAGATTGGGCATAGGATTTAATTTTAATCTTTTATCTTAATTTTTATTTTTCATTTTTCCCTTTTTTATGATTCTTGCCCCCTTTTTTATAAAAAATTAATTATTAAGTAAATTGGCTTAAAAATGCTCCAAATTTCAGTTTCTAAATTGGCTTATTTTCATTTTACGAATTTTAAAATTTTTTTTGAAAAATTTAATATTAGTAAGGGGTAAAATACGGTATTTACAGTTGCCCCTCTTTACTTATTTCTTAGAAGAGGGTAATGTAGAACCGTTTGATTCTTCATTTTCTTGAAATAAGAAGTGGAATAAAGAAGAAAACACATATTTTGTCCCAAAAAATGGAAAACACTGAACGATTGCGCACAACAATTTTTCTAAAGCGAATGCATTATGAAATGATGAACTATGAAAATAATAAAATGTGAAAGCAGTAAAATGTGAAAGCTGTAAATATATGAAGCAGTAAATACGAAAGCTGTAAAATGTGTGAAAGTAGTAAATATGTGAAAGTAATAAAATATTAAAGTTGTAAATATGTGAAATCAGTAAATATGAAAGCTGTAAAATGTGAAAGCAGTAAAATGCAAAAGCTGTAAAATGCGAAAGCAGTAAAATGTGAAAACTGTAAAATGCGAAAGCCGTAAAATGCAAAAGCAGTAAAATGCAAAAGCTATAAAATGCAAAAGCAGTAAAGTGCAAAAGCTGTAAAATGTAAAAATGTGAAAGCAGTAAAGTGCAAACTAGACAAGCTTGATAGCCATGCATCATAGCTTAAATTGGACAAGCACTATATCGAGACCGGGAAAACATGACAAGCTCGATAGCCTTGTATCAAGGCTTTAAAGTGGATGAGTTTCATAGCCCTGTATTGTAACAAGCTTGATAGCCCTGTATCGAAACTCAAAATTGTAACAAGCTTGATAGGCCCGTATCAAGATATGGAATTTTGAAAAGCTCGAAAGCCCTATACCGAGATAGAAACTTGATTTTTTTTTAATAAAATTTGGTGAAAACTTGTAAAATCTGAATTTAATGGGAAAAAAAAGTATGTATGCATAATACGAAAGCAATAACGTGAATGTAATGTGAAAACCACAATGCGAATGTAATGCGAATGAAGTAAAAGAATGAATGTAATGTGAAATGTGTTGTGCATGATATACTATGAATCTATATGCTGATGAATGGTATGCTGGTTTGAGAATGCAAGACACAGTAATGCAATGAGTTTCATGAGAATTCTATAGAATGTTAGCTGAGCTTTATTCAATGTAAAATTGCTTGTTCCAAAGAGAATTCAATTTCCAATTCAACTTGTCAAGGGATTATTTTGCTTGAAATTGTTCTGCTGGAGTTAACCTTACAATTGCTCCTGATGTTTCCTCTTTGAGACTATGCTAGATCTTTGAAAATCATGATGACTTGAATGTTATTTTTCCAAAGCTTCCAAAATTTTGCCCCAGTTTATGTTTCCTTGATGTGGCAAACATGTCTTTGTTTCACAGCTAAAATGATTGATTCAAAATTTGCCCTAGTGTATGTGGATCTTATGAGATGAGCATGTCTTGTTCAACACAAAAATTTGCCCCAGATCGTTGATTTCATGAACTTGTTGTCAAATATTCACTCAAAACTTGAGAACTGTGAATGTTGTACGTATTTGTGAAATCCCGGCTGATTAGGGTGTGAACAAACAACTTCAATTATTCAACTTTGCTTCTTTCAATACAACTAATGCTTTTACCTTGAAACTCAATCACTTTCCTTGTAATTCCTTGTAGGCAAATGCTTGTTTTGTTCTTCTTTTTTCTTTCTTTTTTGCTTTTGATTTTTTTTTGTTTTCTTCTTTCTCTTTCTTCTTCTTTTTTCAGATTCACTTTTCTAACCTAAAAATATTAATGACATGATCATGCAATTTTGAAGGGATTTGTTCAAGAGCAATGTTGATTGGATTCAAATGGTAGAATGAAGTGAACATATATGAATCAATGGTCAAGGAAATGAAGGTCTTTATTCAAGGAAGATATTGATGATATTTTATTATATATAGATTAGTGAAAATGATGAGAAAAACTTTGAAATTTTGGTCAACAAGTCCTTGATTTGAACTTTTGATATTCCTCTTCAAAAATCATTCATGGACCTTAGTAAGATTTCCTTTAAGTCAGTTTATTCTCTTTTTCTTTTTTTTTTTTTTTTCCCCAATTATTGCCTTTTTTTTTTTTTTGCTGAGCACTAAAAAATTTGCCCCAGTGTACACCTCAAGCAAACCAACCTCAACAAGGACTTTAAAAGCTTATAATGTAGCTCAGGTGAAAGATTTTCCCAACGAAAGGACATAAGGCTCCAAAATTCATTTATGTTACCTTACTCTTCCTTTCTTCAATTCTTTTTGCTCCTATTTTCAACATGTTTTGCAGTGCCTTCATTTATCAAGAGGATTTCAAGGGTTATGATGGGGTCAGGGAATAAAAATGTGGCTCAAGAAAGAAATGATTAACAAGCCCAAAGATTAATATTGGATTGCAATGAGAATATATTTTTGATTACTTGGTCATCTTTTCAAGCAGTCAAGAATTGGCACTGATTTATTCATGATTTCTTTTTCAAGACATCTTTTTCAAAGGATTCTTTAATTTTCTTTTTCTTGTACTCTTTGTCTTTTGTTACATGACTTTCATTTTTCTTTCCTTTTCTCTCTTCTTTTTTTTTTTTTTACATGCTTTGTTGACTCCCTGCTGAAATAAGACCATTTTTGGTGTATTAAATTCTCATTGATCCTAGGATATGACTTGTATGAGGTATGAAAAGAAACTTTTTTTCTTTTTTGGTTCAAGGGGCTTGACAAAGGCATAAATAGTGTTTGAGTAGCTGAATGAAAATAATCCTCTTTGATATTTGAATGCCTAACAAGACTTTGGAAATACTATCCTTCCCTTAGTTAATCTTGAATTGTGGGTGAATTGAAAAAACATATTCAGGCTCAAAAGGGGTGTCGAGAGATAACAACCACACCTATGTGTTTAAAAAATCAAGAAATACCTCATATCATTGGAAAAGTTTGCATTGCAGAACACATTTTATTTTTGAAAACATTGGGGTCTTGCATTTGCATCACTCTCAATTTTATCTTTACTAAAGTCCATTATTGATCATGAAGAGAAATGACACATGTTTTTTGTACGAATTGTTTTCCTTGTCTCTCTTTTTTGGGAATCTATAAAGGAAGAAGGAATAAGTGATGGATAAAATTTAAATGAGAATGGGACATGAGATGAGTGGAATGTGATTTGATGAATTGCATGAATCATTCCATTAAAATTTTCATTGAAAGAGTGTCCAAACATGATGAGACCACATCCTAATAAGATTTTTTCTTTTTCTCTTCTTTCCTTCTCCTTTCCTTCTTTTTTGTAATATTCTTTTTTCTTTTCTCTGTTTTTGTAATATTCTTTTTTTCTTTTTTTTTTTTTTTTTTGTTGTTCTTCTCTTACCCTTTTTTTTTTGTGAAGCAACCATTTTTGCAGCAAGGGAAAGACAAAGAAAGCAATTTCCTTGGCAAGTGTCACTGAACCAATATGATTTTGTATCTTGTGCATGACTAGTAAATCTTTTTGTGATTTTCTTTATGAGCTCAAATCATAAGCAGATTGACAATTCTTTCACAAGCAAAATTTGACATGCTTGAGTAAGGACATGAGAAAAATGCATTTAGATTGGGTGGGTGAATTGGTCGGATCAAAGTAGGCACTGATGAATGAGAAGCATGCAAAAGAATAGTTGATGAGGTAAAATTTTGATTAATTGAGTCGAATGATAGAGTGAAAGAGATGAATTATTTGCCAAAATGAAACGAAAGGATGAACGATTGTTGAGCGTGAAGGTATTGAGTTTGATGGATAAGGCAAAGTGACACATGGAGTGAAATTCAGAGAGCTTTAGAGCAAGATCAAAAGGGAAAACAATGAATGCAATTGTAGAGTTATCCCTTTATTATGCAAATTGATTTGGATGAGATTCTTTTTGGCCAAGCGATTGTCAACTTTTTTGTTTTTGTTTTTTTAAAGTTATTTTTAATACCATAAAACTTTTTCATAAGATGCAGGCAAGAATGTTATGATGACATGAAGTGAAAATGACCAGTATGCTACATGCAATTTTCTTTACTTTTTCTTTTTTCTTTTCTTTTGAGATGAAGACAAGAATGTTATGTTGATATGTACAGAAAAAATTATCAGTGTGCTAAATGAAATTTTTTTTTTGAGATGTGTGCAAATTGTTATGTTGATGTGTACAAAAGAAATGATCAAATGGTAAAGGTAAATGATTTTTTTTCTTTGTGCAAAAATGTTATGTTCACATGAACAGTATGCTAAATGCAAATGATTTATGCCTTTTTTTTTTTTAGATGTGTGTAGGGATGTTATGTTGTTATGTAGAAAAATGAACAATATGCTGAATGCAAATGATTTTTTTTTTGTTTTGGTTTTTCCTTTTCTTTTTGTTTGCTCTTTTTTAAATGTAAAGAAAACAATTAATATGCTAAATGCAAATAATTTTTTTTATTTATGCAAGAATATTATGCAGATTCGTAGGGAAACAACCAATGTACTAAGTATAGAAGACTTTTTTTGTTTTTTTTTTTTTATTTTTTTATACGACGCATACATGAATGTCATGTTGATAATATGAATGTGAATGTGCAATGTGGAAATTTTTTTAAGATGCATGCCAAATGTTATGCTGATATGTAAAGAAAAATGATCACTATATTAAATGCAATATTTTTGTGACGTATTGGCAAAAATGTTAGGATGATATATACAGAAAGATCATGAGCATGTTAAATTCAAACAAATTTTATTTTTCTTCCTTTTTTGTCTTTTGTATAAGATGCGTACAAGAATATTATGCTGAATATGTGAAGAAGAGTGACTAGTGTATTAAATGCAAATGATAATTGATTTTTATTTTCTTTTGTTTTATGTGCATGCAAAAATGGTTATGTTGATATGTACAAAAAAATTATGAATGATGATGAATGTAAGGTTTTTCTTTTTCTTTCTTTTTTTTATGTGATGCATGTAAAATATTGATATTATGCTGATGTATAGAAAAAGGATTTAGCATGCGGATGTAAATGATTTTTATTTTTTCCTATTTTTTTATAAATGAGATGTATGCAAAATGTTATGCCAATATGTGTAGAAAATGACAGTATGCTAAATGAAGATCATTTTTTTTATGAGATGCATATAAGGAAAATGAAACAACGTGCTAAATGTAGATAATGATTATTATTTTATTAATGATATGCATGTAAGAATGCTATGCTGGCACTATGCTGACATGTAAAGAAAGTGTACAGTGTGCTATATGTAGATGATTAGATGATTTGATTTTTTTTCTTTATGAGATGCATGCAAGAATGTTAGTATACAAAAATATTTTTTCTTTCTTTTTCATTTTGAATGCAATAATGTTACGTTGACATGTAAATAACATTACTAATGTACTAAATGCAACGGATTCTTTTTTTCTTTTTGTTTCTCTTTTCTTTTTCTTTTTTTTTTTCTTTTTTCTTATGCAATGTGTGCAAGAATGTTGATAGGCAAAATATCTTCATTTCACTTCTTTCTTCTTCTCTTTTTTCTTTTTTTTTTTTTGACAGCAAGAGTAACATGACTATTGTACTAAATGCAAATGGTTCTTCTTCTCTTTTTTTTTTAATCCGATGCATGCAAGAATATTAAACTGACATGTAAAGAAATTAACCAATATGCTTAATGCAAATGATATTTTTTGTTTCTTTTTTCTTTTTTTGCTTTTTGGACTTGCAAAAATATTTTGCTAATGTATAAATAAAATGATCATATGCTAATGCAAACAATTCTATGCTCTTTTCTTTTCTTTTTTTTTCTTTTTTGTTTTTCGTGAAATGTATGCAAGAATAGTTATGATGTTATGTATAGAAAAATTACTAGCATGCCAAATGCCAGAGGATTTTTCTTTTTTTATTTTTTATGAGATGTGTCTTGGAATGTTATGCTGTCATGTGAAAAAATGAACAATATGATGTATGCAAATTTTTGAGACACATGCAAGAATATTATGCTGATATGTACAGACAAATGATGAATATGCTAAATGGAACATAATTTTCTTTACAATGATGCTAGATGAAATGCTACATTGAGATTGGTAAATTGTTGACCCATTTACAATGACTTTATTTTCTTTTCTGACAAAATATCACTTTTTTCCCAAGGAGATTTTGCACGTGTCATTTGTCATGTTGATGGGTTAATCAATCTTTCCAATTCACTAATGCATGAAGATGCAAAGTGATGCTTTTTGACAAATGTTACTTTTTATTTATTTTATTTTTTTTTATGAAAGGGATATGTAATTTTCAAATTGAGTTGACAAATTATTAATTCCACTAGCAGACTTCTGGATCAAATATGGCTTTGTTATGCTAATGGACTATGCAATCTCAGTGAGCTAATATGTTTTATTTATACATGATTATGCAAGAGATGAATGCATTTATTTTTAATGGAACAAAAATGATATGCTCTCATTGTGTCCTGACCAAGGGTGACTTAGGATTCGAAAATTTATATCCTGATGGCATCTATGGATTTTCTATTAGTGCATGGTTTTCCAGTGGTTCTATCTAATGGATGTTGGTCTCCAAATTGCCCCTGTTTTTTTTTTTTTTTAAGGTAGGGATGCCATCACATAGATGCTATCCATAACAGTAGGTGAAACACTGAAATGCGGGACATCCATGAAATGAAGGCACAATCTGAATTAGAGTTTTCGCAATAACCAAACAAGACGTACGTTTAAAATGGCTATCGCTACTCAACTCCCCTAATCTTAAGTTGTACTCAGGCCCAGGTGTAGGGTCTCTCTCAATGTGTGTGAGAATAATGACAGTGCAATGTGTGATGAGAGCATAAAAGCACACTCTAAAACTACCCACAACCCTAATCTGCAAGATAGAACACCAGGCAGTACAGATATATTGCATTAAATTGTCTACCCTATGGTTTGATCATCAACATTACATCAATTTGAATTACATCACGTGCATAAGCAAGGATAAATGTATTCCAATAAAGCAAAGCATGCAAACAAGATTAAAAAATGTGGATCAAAATGGTAACAGCAGCAATATATAGATTAAACACACATAACAGACAAGAAAACAAACAAATTTAAACCAAAAGGGATAAAAGAAATACACAAAAGGTCATAATGTTTTGCACAATCAATTTTAACAAGCTTGACTCTCTAACCATCCCTAATGGAGTTGCCAAACTATCACAACGTACCCAGAGGGCACCGCGATGAGATACAGCTAAATTTATAAAAAAAAAAGTTAAGGAATTGGCACCAATTTTTGTTTAAATGGGACAAACAATTGGAAAAAACCCTTTTTTATTAGAAAACCGGTCTTTGATAAATGAGATAAGGTTATGGAGTCCTGATTATGCACAGGAAAAGGGCAGGAACTTAATCATACTGCACTCCTGATACATCTGTCATAAGACAGGTTTACCCTTAAAGCTAATTATGTGCGAAAATTATCATGACCTTGAAGTTTATTTAATTTATACCCAAAAACAAAATAACAAATAAAAATTAAACTATAAAAAAAATTCAAAGAATTAAATGAAAATATTTACAATTTTGGCTTGCCTTTGTGTGCCTACGTATCCCCACGTGTAATAGAAAATCAAAGCCACGTCATTCTTATAAAAAATATTTTGTGTGTTGTAGGATTTTAATTAAAATTGTAGATTAATTAAACATAAAATGATTTATGTATTGATTAAATTGAAAATGCTTTGATAATGTTGATTAAATTAAAAATGTTCTATGAGGATTGATTGATAAAAATTATAAAGGATAATTGATTAAATAAGAAGAACTGTTGGTTGGTTGTTTTTGAAGAAGATTATTAATATTTATATCATCCACAAATCAAAGAGGCGTCATGTCTTATGTTGATTTCTAGTGATTTTAATTATTTTCGGGACATAAGAGTCGTCACAACAATATCGTCTCTTGTTGATTAAAGATTAATTAAAAAATTTATTATTTCTCTAATTAATTAATGATTAATTAAAATTTATATCACCTATGAGTCAAATAGTCGTCACGACAACAATGATCATTGGTAATCCTAAAATATTTTTGGAATAGGAAGAAATCGTCGCGACGATAACATCGTCCCTAGTCGATTAAATATTTAAAATTAATAATTTCTAATAAATGATTAATAATTAATTAAAAATCTATATCACGAAAAAGTGAAAGAGTCGTCACGACAACAATAACAATTAGTGATCGTAAAAGATATTTTCGAAGACAGGAAGAGTCATCATGACAACATCATCCCTAGTTGATTAATAAATTTTAAATTAATGGTTAGAGAGTTTGAAATAATTTTTAATTTAATTTCGAAACCGAAGCGTCACGACGAAGTTTCGATCTAATCATTTTCTAAATCAATAAGTTGTCACAACTCAAATGACTCAGATAAATTATTTAATTATATTTATTACTATTTTCTAAAATTAGCTATTTTATTTTACTATTATTATCATTTATATTTTTTTATTTTATCTTTTACTCATTTTTTATTTTGGCCATCTAATAAAACCTAAGTCCAAAGATTAACCCATGATCCATTAAGCCCAACTAATTTTTATAAGAACAAAACCCAAACCATATATAATTAATTGGTCCCAAAATCTCAATTTCCAAAATAAACACATCAACAGCCCAAAAACACATCAAATCTTAACAAACTTTTCATTGCACATCACAAATATCACAGCAAGTTAAGTGACATGACCATACAAATAGAATTAAAAATTAAAAAAATAAAAAAAAAAATAATAATAATGAGAGAGTGCAGGTGCGTGAGCGTGGTGCGCGAAGTGAGTATGCGTGAGGGCGGTGCGTGAAGGTGCAGTGGGGGAGTGCAGAATGCCGTGCTGTGCTGGTGCGTGGAGTGAAGATGTGAGTGCTGGGTGGATGATGGGTGAGTGGAAGCTTGAGGCGCTGCATGAAAGTGTAGGCTGTGGCTTTGTGCAGGTGTGTGAAGGTGCCGTGGTGCTCCATTGTGAGGATGAGTGCTGTGCTGCAGTGAAAAGGAACTCCTGTCGGTGGTGTGTGGCTAGTGCTTGGGGTGAGGGGTTCTGTGTTGATGGGAAAATGCCGTGACAGATGAATAGGGAGAACATGGGCTGTGCTAGTGTCGGGAGCGTTGTGCCGTGGCTGGAAAACAGGGGAGATGAGGGTGATGGGCAGACAGTGGCTTGGTGTTGTGTGAGAGTGAGGAGTGGCCTGTGGTGTTGACCGTGCTGTAGCTGTGACAAATATGGGTGTAGTGCTCTGTTCTTTGGCGGTGTGGGTGCTGTGGAAGTGAAAGTGTGGGTGAATTTGTGAAGGTGCAGAGGGAAATGGTGCTGGCTGCCGTGGAAGATGAAGCTTGGTGCTCTGAGTAAGGTGCTGAGCAAAGGGTGAGAGAGACGGTGTGTTGTTTCCTGGTAATGGGTGCAGGTTAGCGTGTGACGGTGGACGTGGTGTGGTGGTGTTTCCGTGAATGAGGGGCTATGGTGCAGGGAAATGAGTGCAGGGGAGGTGAGCATTTTTGCCGTGAGAGTGTGAGATCTTGTGGCCTAATGCAGAGGAGGAGAAAACCAGTAGAAAAAAAAAATAGAAATTCTGCAAAAATCCAAGTAACTGATACGGAAGAAGAAATCCTTACCTTCTTCCACCTTGGGCTATTTTTTCTTCAACTTCTCCTCCCAAACCTCTCCTCTTTTCTTTCCCTCTGTGTGTGAATCTGTTCACTCTTCCTCTCTTTCTGGTGCTCCTTCTCTTCCTTTCTGCACTTTTTCTGCGTGTGTGATTTTGATAGAATGAAAGGGTGAGTGTGTGCAGGATGTGCTGTGAAGATGTGAGTGCTTTGTGCTGCCTGTGTTGACCGTGAGAGGTAGTGTAGGTGGTCCCCTTATATGTGTGCTAGAGAGTGATATTTTTCCCCCCAAAATAAAAAGGTTCCTCCCCCTTGTAGAAATAAAAGGAAGGGATGGCTTTCACTCAACGAGAGAGAGTGGATGCTTTATTATATATAGATAAAGTGGTTACAATATGAAATGCAGACGATAAGAAAATGATAAGCGTTACATAAGTGATAGAAATGAATTTAAAAACATATCAAGCACTAACTACTTTATCACCCCACTTCAAACTTGGTGGGCTAGGCAGAGACCTAGTTTGCTTCACATGTTCTAGAACGCTGCCTTAGTAAGTGGCTTTGTAAAGACATCCGCAAGCTGAAAACTGGAAGGGATATATTTGGGGGCCAAAGAACCTTGAGCAACTTTCTCACGCACAAAGTGATAATCGAGTTCAATATGCTTCGTGCCGGCATGGAAGACAGGATTGACTGTTAAGTATAGTGCGCTTATGTTATCGCAGAACTAAGTTGGAGCTTCAGGTAACTCGATTCCAATATCACGCAGCAGGTAGCATATCCACGTCAACCCAGCAGCTGCGGAAGCCATTGCTCTGTACTCCGCCTCGGCACTTGATCGAGCAATGGTGGGTTGCTTCCTTGCGCACCAAGATATACAATTACTGCCAAGGAACGCGCAGAAGCCAGTGGTTAAGCGTCGGGTGTCAGGGCATCCAGCCCAATCTACGTCAACAAAGGCTTATAAATTTGAAGCAGAGGATGAGTGAATTCTCATGCCAAGTGCAGTGATTCCTTTGATATAACGAAGAACTGACTTTATCATCCGGAAATGAGCTACTGTCGGTGCATGCATGAACTGGCATAAATAGTTGACACAGTAAGCGATCTCAGGGCGAGAAAAAGTGAGGTACTGCAGGGCCCCTGTGATGCTGCGAATACTGTTGTGGGTCAGTGACATCTGCGGAGTCAGATTCTGAGTGTTTCATAGCCATTGGTGTGGCAATGTGATTTGAATCCTTCATCTGTGCACGCGTGAAGATGTCAGAAGCACATTTGGACTGATTTAGGAATAGTTCATAGTCAGTCCGCTGAACCTCTACTCCCAGAAAGTAGTGTAAGTCCCCAAGATCTTTTTTTTTTTTCGAAAAGAGTCCCCAAGATCTTTGATGTTGAAGTCATGGCGTAATTTGTTGACGAAGATAGAAAGCGCAGAAGCTGAGTTGCCTGTTAAGATGATGTCGTCGACGTAAAGTAGAAAAAGAATGATATTCCCATTTGATTTGTAAATGAACAAAGATGGGTCTGCCGTGCTGCAGATGAAGCCGTAGTGAACCAAGTAGGAGCCTGAGTTTGTTGAACCAGTTTCGAGGGGCTTGGCGGAGTCCATGCAGTGCTTTCTTGAGGCGCCAGACATGGTTGGGGTAACTGGGATCTTCAAACCCAGGGGATTGGGATACATAGACTGGTTCAGCGAGCGGACCATGTAGGAAGGCGTT
This sequence comes from Castanospermum australe, assembly GCA_019955255.1. NCBI lineage: Eukaryota > Viridiplantae > Streptophyta > Magnoliopsida > Fabales > Fabaceae > Castanospermum > Castanospermum australe. The sequence goes on along the minus strand of NSJW01000629.1, from coordinate 36,130 downwards.
TTTGGCATCCAGTTGCTTGAGGTCGCCACTTATTGACTGTTGCCAGAGGTAAAACCAACCTGACAGTGCTAAATTTTATCACCGGAGCGAAAGTTTCTGTGAAGTCGACACCGGCAATTTGATTGAACCCCTTCGCGACATACCGGGCTTTAAGTCTGTCCAATGTGCCCATCAGACTTTAACTTAGCCTTCCAAATCCATTTCGTGCCAAGAACCCGTATATTAAATGTGCGTGGTACCAATTGGAATGTGTTCTGTTCTACCAGAGCCTTAAGCTCATTCTCCATTGCTTCTTTCCAAACCAGATGCCTGAGAGCAGTCTTGATTGTCTACGGTTCCTTTGGAATAGTCATGCAATTGAGCAGAAATTTCCCGTTGAGACAGTGGACACCAGCCTTGGTTCTTGTGATCATGTGGTGGGTGTTTTTGGGTTATCAACTGACATGGGTGCAGGGGAGGGACACGGAAGGGGCAGTGGTAGGTGGATGGGTATTTTCTGAGATGGGGGCGGAAGCTATCCAGGTGTGCTGGACTGAAGGAAGAAATGCGGGTGGTGGAGGTTGCATTATTTGGCGAATCTGGGAAGTCATGTGCAGTCCTGGGTGGATGGCGAAGTGTGGTGGATGGTGGCAAAGTTGTATGATCTCGATAAGTGGTGATGAATTAATCACGGTGTGCTGCTGGATCATGTAGCTGCTGCAGATTTTTGTATGGAAAGAGGCGTTCATCAAAGACCACATTCCTAGATATGTGGATACGACCTGTAGATGGGTGGAGGCATTTATACCGTTTGTGGCGATCACTGTAACCAAGAAAGACGCATGGCAGTGACTTGGGACTGAACTTAGTGTGCTGCGGTTCGTGAATCAGAGGAAAACATCTGCACCCAAAAACTCATAAACTAGAATAATCAGGTTGTTGTTTGGTCAGCAAATAGTGAGGGCATTGAGACTTGCGAACCGAAGATGGTAGACGATTGATGAGGTGCACAGCAGTTTGGAAAGCTTCTGTCCAGTAAGTCGTGGGAACTTTGCTAGCAAAGAGCATTGTGAATCCCAATTCCCTTATATGGCGGTGTTTGCGTTTTGCAACACCATTTTGTTGGGAGTATGATGGGCATGAGACCTCGACTTTAATTCCATTTGATGCTAGGTGAGTGAGGAATTTTTGATTGAGAAACTCACCGCCACCATCACATTGGACTCCTTTAATTGCTGTTTCGAATTGCCGGAGGATGAATTTTTCAAATAAAATATAGTGATCATAAAATTCAGGATTTAGCCTTTAGTGGAATAAGCCAGGTGAAGCGGGTGAAATCATCAACAATGCATGCCATAGAATCTAAACCCATTCTTAGAGACAATTGGGGAGGGACCCCACAAATCAAGGTGAAGTAACTGAAATGGAGCAGTGCTCCTTTTATTAATTGATAGAAAAGGTAAATGGGTGGCCTTAGCCATAGTACAACTTTCACATATAAAGTTCAAGGACTACTTGTTTGAGGCTTTAATAGCCCCTTTATTGTGCAGATGTCGGACTAGTCACATATTGGGATGGCCAAGTCGAGCATGCCAAGTGGCTTCATTAACAGTTTGGAATCGTGTGGAAAAGTAGGCACTAGTTGGTTGTTGCAGAGTGTAGATATCCCCCGTCCTCGTCCCCTTGCTCAAAATCTGCCCTGTCATCTTGTCCTTAATGCAAAGCCAGAAGATGAAAATTCGCACAAGCAGGGAAAATCATTTTTCAGTTGACTGATGGATAGTAAATTTTTCTGAATGCTAGGAACAACTAAGACATGAGTTAATTGCAGTTGAGACCTAGAACTCAAAAGGTATAATGGCATCACCAGTATGTGTAATTGACAATGTGTCACCGTTACCTATTGCAACATGTTTGTTTCCATTAGTATGGATGCAGATTAGAAAGGATACCTGGATCATTGGTCATGTGGGCTCCTGCACCAGAATCAGGAAGCCATTCGGTGGTATCATTGGTGTCATTGAGAGTCATGGCAGCAAGTGCAGAGGAGAGGTGCTCTGGCTGATATGCATGATTGTAACGATTGGGACAAGCCAAGGCATCATGATTTTTACCTTCACAAATTTGGCGAATCAGAGAAGCAGATGCGGTTGGGCCAGTGGATTGCTTGTTAGTAACGGTGCTGGACTGGGAGTGGGGTGCGAAGCCCCTGCCTTGAGAACTGAAGGTGACGCGGTTAGATTTTGACTTGGAGTTTGTAGCAGTCCTGCGTCCCAGTGATTGACTGGCACGGTTGGCATAGTAGGCAGTGGTGTTGTAGGACTTGGTCAGATCACCAGTGCGAGTGTAATAGTTTATTAATTGATGAAGTACAGATTGATAGGAAGGTATAGGGGGTGGAGCATAGTGGTGGTAAATGAGTTAAAATCGGGACCCAGGCCTCTGAGCAAGTGAAATACCTTATCCTGATCCGTTAGTGGTTGGCCAATAAGTGCTAGATCATCACAGATCTCTTTGAAGGACCTGATGTAGTCGTGAATGGTAGGGGTTGGGTCTTTAGTCAACACAGACAATTTGTGTTTGAGGAGAAACTCAAGCTCCACGGAGGTGTGAGCGAAAGCATCTTGGAGGGGAAGCCAAACCTCGCGAGAGGTCTCTAGATCAACAAGAAGGCCAAGAGGTTCCTTCGTAAGACGACTCGTTAACCATGCACGGACAAGTCGATCTGTCCTACGCCAATGAATGTATTCTGGATTTGGTTGATCAAGCCTCAAGCCTGGGGTGCCAGGAGTCATAGGAGAGGCTATCCGAGGAAGCGGCGCAGGAGTGTCTCCATCAATAAAACCACCTAAATCTTGACTCTCAATGAGGATTTTCATTTGGGCCAGCCATAGGCGATAATTGGAGGAAGTGAGGTCTAAGGAAACAAAATTGCTGATGTTGAGAGTCGCAGGATAAGGGTAAGGGGAGGTGGTGGGAGAAGTGGAGGAGGTGGAGGAGGTGGAGGCGGTGGTGGCTGTCATTCTAGAGTTTGGAGCGGTGTGTGCCATGGGGGCAGCTGATACCATGTAGAAATTAAAGGAAGGGATGGCTTTCGCTCAACGAGAGAGAATGGCCATGCTTTATTATATAAAGTGGTTACAAAATGAAATGCAGAGGATAAGAAAATGATAAGATAAGCGTTACATAAGTGATAGAAATGAATTTAAAAACATATCATGCACTAACTACTTTATCTCCCCTTCCCCGTGAACATGTGCTAGCAATAGGATAGTCTTCTGTAATGAGGAGAGAATGGGATTATAGGAAAAATAAAATAAAAACAAAAAAGAGGAAAACAAAAAAAAAGAAAGTGGGTTGATGGATTCCGAGCTAAAATTTGTGGGCTAAATTCATGAATTATGAATCAATAAAAAAAAAAAGACCAAGTGACTCAAGATTAGGCATAGGATTTAATTTTAGTCTTTTATCTTAATTTTTATTTTTCATTTTCCCTTTTTTATGATTCTTGCACCGCTTTTTTTATAAAAATTTAATTATTGAGTAAATTGGCCTAAAAATGCTCTAAATTTCAGTTTTTGGATTGGCTTATTTTCATTTTACGATTTTAAAATTTTTTTGAAAAAATTTTATATTAATAGGGACAAAAATACGGTTGTTTACATTAACTTATATTCAGTTCTCTAAAATTGTCACATGAACATATTTTCTATATTCTCAATTTTTGGTTTGTGTCTTTTTATTTATCAAGTCCTCAAAATAAGTATAAGTGTTATATAACCATTTAAACAATACATTAAATGTGACACTACATATTCTTTAGGAAAAAATAAAAACTCAAACAACTAAATCTCAACAATGGCATAACTTTTCCTATCCTTTATTAAGTTTACCTAATTTGTTGCATTTAGATTTATTACAATACAAACAGTTATCAATTAAATTATCTATTATCATTCAATTCCTTAATTAAGGATAATCTTTTCTTTTAGTGGTTTATGCTCACATTGCGCATGCATCAATAACTATTTTTAGTGTATGTTTGGTAAGAGAGTAAAAGTAAGAGTAAATTTTATATGGATGAATTTTGTATATGAAATTGTATACAAAACTCATCCATGTAAAATTCACTCCCACTTTTATTCTCTTATCAAGCATACACTTAAGGTTAAATTTCAAGGAACCCCTCTAACTATGGCCATATGTTTGGGAGGTGAGGCTTTCTCATGTTTTCAGTGAATCCAACTCTTGCGTAGATTTTTTTAGCTAAAATGGGATCTCATATTTATGACGATTACTTGGTTTTAAATTGGCCTTCTATTGGGATGAGTTCTGCTCTCTTGGTGGACTCTATTGGCATCGCTTTCTTTAGGCCTTAGTTTGTTTCTCTTTTTTTTTTTCTTTCTTTTTTTTGCTGTACCAAAAACAACTATAGGTTATATGTAGAAATTTTTTGTACTTTGATAAATCACTAACATGATTCCCTAAATTTGTCAAACTGTGCATCTTAGTGCATATTGACTACCCTATACATATGCAAAAAATCTCTTATGAAAAGTCAATATACACGGTCTTGATGAGTTTAAAGCACACCTATAATTGGAGACAAATTTCTTGAATTTTAGCCTAATTTTAGTTACTCTCCAAACTCAACTCAAATGAACCAAGCCCTTCATTAACTCTCAAACTAGCTTGGTCCAGCTTAGATAGAGAATGAATAATATAACTGTTAAGTGTCTAGTTCACAGTATTAATGAAATCTTTTATACATATAAATTTTGAAACGCATATTATAGTGCTACCATCACTTTTTGAGTCACATCTTGCTTGTCTCATTTCTCTATTTGAGTCACATCATCACTTTTTTTTGTTTTTACTTGCATAACTTTTTATCTTTCTTTCTTAACATTCATCAACTCTAACTTTTGCTTCTTTTATTTTTCTCTATTAATAATATTAAATACTAACTAACACACCATTATTTCACATACTCTCTTCACTTTTCTATATTATCTCTCCACCTCTAACACTAAAACACTTCACCCTTACTATCTCAAATCAAAGATGAACTATGGATTAATGGTAATGTTAACAGTCTCTTAAAACTAATGATATTGGATTTTATTCAACTCAAAACTTTTGTACTAACTCTTAAGTGAAAATTATTCACAGATAAAAATTTCATTTGATATAATAATTAGTTGTACAAATGACATTATTTTACTTTTATTGTATAAAAATAGTAACTCTCAAAATTTTCTACAAAATATCTTTTTCACTAAACTGTAAGACAAATAAATGTTCATTGTATAAAGGTCAAAGTATGCTCTTCAACCAAAACAAAATATGACACAATTTTGTTATCTGTGATGCGCAAGTCCACTTCTAGTTTTTCTTAAAAGTGAATCACTGTAGTTCTCAACAGTGCTAAAGCAATGGTGCTTTTGCCATGTCAATGACTATTTTCCTTTTCTTTGTTTACATTATAACTACGAATAAATTATTAATTGTACACGCAATCGTATATCTCCCACAATTTCAGGGATGCTAAAAGTATTTCATTGGAAGGATGAGAGGGAGAAAGAATACATGGATTTATCCAACAATATTTGATTTTTCAACCATTTCTAATTGACCACAAATCACTTCTCACCAAGTAACAAGTTAGGACAAGGCGGCTTTGGACCAGTATATAAGCTAGAAAAAATTTATTCAAACAAGCTTCGGTTACCAAGGTATTCATCTCCTTCGTCTAATGGTATCTGTACGTGGGTAAAAATGACGATAAAATTTTTATGGATGAGTTTTGTATACAAATTTGTATATAAATTTTCACCTCTAGTTTTACCTCCATATCAAACATACACTAAGTTTCAAAATTTTTCCAAAATTATTGCTAGGGCATATTGGGCAGATGGGCAAGACATTGCAATCAAGATTCTTTCTAAAACTTCAGGATAAGGAATAGAGGAGTTCAAAAATGAAGTCATATCCATGGCAAAACTTCAACATCGCAATCTTGTGAAACTTCTTGGTTGTTTTGTTCAACAAGATGAGAACTTATTGATCTATGAACCCATGGCCAACAAAAGCTTGGATTGCTTTATTTTTGGTTTAAGCTTTCACACCACCTACTGTTATGGCTTTTCATTTTACTCTATAGGACAAGTAGTTGGCATGCTAACTTAAAAAAATGAAATTTGTTATATAGATACGAAGGGAAGAAAACTACTCAATTAATTGGACAAAGCGTTTCCAAATTATTGATGGAATTGTTCGAAGAACTTCTTTATCTTCATCAAGATTCTAGATTAAGAATGATCCATAAAGATCTAAAACTAGCAACATTCTTATTGATAATAATGTGAACTCAAAGATATTGGATTTTAGTTTGGCTAGAACATTTAGAGGAGATCAAGCTAAGACCAATACAAATAGAGTGCAGGGAACCTAGTAAGTAATTCTTATATATTCATTGTGATGAAAGCCCTTTTAACATTTTATTTTTTGATGTCAATGTTGTGTTGCAATGGTTGTATGTCTTCTGAGTATGTAGTGCATGGATCTTTTTCAATTAAATCCGATGTATTTAGCTTTGGTGTAATTGTATTGGATATAATTAGTGGGAGAAAGAATCGGAGATTTATGATCTTGACCATCATCTTAACCTTCTTAGTCATGTAAGCTTTTGCACTATATCTAACTAACAGTGATGAGTGAAAATAAAAACCTATAAATCACACTCTATTTCCACTCCCCCCTTAATTTTCACCTTGTCATTTTCCATTCCTCAAATAAACTCATATATCATTTTTTTTTTATCAAAGAAGGTTCAAAGGCAGTTAGGCTAAAGTAGAGGCCAAGCTGCCTTTGTGAATTCCATTAAGAGAAATTTTTAGCTAAGCATGTGCCTACCTAGGCTCTGAAATTAATGTTTCACATGTGTAAAGTTTTATAGGTCATATTATAAATACACTTCTTTAAAGATCATAAATAAATGCAGACATATTGTTAAATGTTGATTTAAGTGTCTATATAGACACATATACGTATCTAAGAATTTTTCTTTTAGGATAAAGTAGTCTCAAAGAGACTTATTCCCACTTGAATTGAAGGCTCTTGGGCATCTTGACTTTTTTCATTGGTTGGTATTAGGCTACCAAGGCCAGGTGGATCCCTGCCCTAAAACTTTATCCTATTCTTAACAAATTTTTAGCCGAAAGGACCAACCATCAAGGTGCTTCCCATGAAACTGTTATATCTCTGTAACAATGAATACATTTAAAAAAAAAAAAAAAACTTGAGTAGGAATTGAAGTCACTCATCTATGGTTTTCATATCATTTTAGGCGAGGAGATTGTGGACTGAACAAAGACCACTAGAACTTGTGGATAACTTATTAGATGATTCAGTCACTGCATTAGATATATTAAGATGTATTCATATAGGTCTATTATGTGTATAGCAAAGACTATTAAATAAGCCCAACATGTCATTTATGGTGTTTAATGTTGAATGGTGAAAAGTTATTTGATGAGCCAAGCCAACCAGAATTCTACACAGTTCAGGAAAAAAAACCTTCTTCAAGAAATTTTGAAAGTTGTTCAACAAATGAAGTTTCTGTCTCATTGATAGAGGCGCGATAGAATGGCACCGTACGTGCAATGCTGCTGCTATGTGGATTAATAACTGATTCTACTTAGTGTAATAAAGATGAAGTAAAAAAATAAACAATTAGTCCTTATAGTTTTATTCGATTTGGATTTTGGTCTCTATAATTTTGTTATATTAATTCTTATAATTTTATTTATTTAGATTTTAGTCCATACCATTAAAGTATCGGTCCTTATTTTTTCACTCATTGAATTTTAGTCACTATAATTTCTATTCATTAAGGTATAAGTCTCTATTTTCCATGAAGAATTAGTTTTATAGTTTTTCAATTATTAAGGTATTGATCCTTTAGGACTAAAATCTATATGAGTGAAAAACTATAGATACCAATATCTAAAAAAAAAAAACTATAAGGATCAAAATTCAAATTAGATGAAACTATAGTAACTAATTATTTAATTTAACCTAAAGATGAAATAGACTAATTATAAAATCTAGTTCTTGCAACTAACTCCTTCGTTGTGTACATGTATTTATATCTGGCTTCGCAGTATTCAATTGTATCAATCATTTTTGTGCCAAATTCAGATTTTAGCATGGATGAAATTCTCGCTAGATGTGGCTAGAGTTTGATTTTGGATAAATGAAAGAGGTACCAATTTTCGAAAGAGAAGCATCTAGTTCAGTTCAGTAGGTATCGATTTCCCTTCTACCAAAAGGGAAAACCCAATAAAAAATATTCGCAAATAACAAAATCCCATTCACACTCACACAAACACAATCGTGAATTTGATGAAAACAAGTAGCAACCTTGAAGAGAAGGGAAATTCCAGCCCAAAATAAAATAAAGTACAGTAGTAAATTTGACAGCAATAATCATTGTTAATCTAATGTTGCACGGTTACGGTTATAAGTATCAAATACAATACAATTCACAAATATAATAATTTTTTAAAAAAATTAAGATATGGGTATAGCAATATATATTAAATAAAATATTTATATTTATATATGTACTTCCAATCGAGTCTCATGCATTCTCCATCTCCCTTACTCATTTTTTCTTTCCCATGCTCTTCTCTACTCTTTGGTAAGAATGAAGACTTATTATTATGTGTGATAATTTTGAAGAGGGTAAGATTGCAAGAGTGAGAATATGCTTTGAGGGATGTAATTGAGGAGAACATAACTTGAAAATTTGTATCACAGATATTTTAAGTAGTAGTTACGTTTGAGGATGATGAATATTAAAAAAAAAGATATATCAAAATATAAATGCAGGAATATTATACGAGTATTGATATTAAATATGAATACGAATACAAATACGTCACTAATTTTAGAGTATTCATACATCATAACTGTTAACAATTTAAATGTAAGTGAGATGCGTGAATAAAAAGTTTTACATTGGAAAGAAATAGAAGGAAATGAAGATCGTGTAAGTAGGAAAGATCCATGGATGAAAATCTTTTTGGTGTTTTGGGCTCTCCGAGACCCAACATTGTCAATCACTAAACATCTTCCTCTCCCAAGTCCACGCTTGTCTTCCTGCAACCCAACGCAATGTATTTAATTAAATACTCCCATTGTAGAGAAGCTCCGGCACTGGGTAGTTATTTCACCAAGTCCACACTGATCAAAGAATGTTTATTTTATATATTAATTTTGGCGTTAAAGATAACTAATGAAATTTTAGTATCTAAACCACACACAAGTTTTTAAACTCCTTGTGGATATAATTTATCAATATAAAATATATCATATGATAAAATACAAAGTAAAATAGCTTTGGGCTGACATATTCTATTGGGCTGGTTGTATTTGTATATGCAATGGATTGGGTGATGAACATGACAAGAACATTTGGTGGAGTCAATATCTTCATTTTGTGTCAACCACGATTGCATTCCTTTTTTCCATGTGCAGCATCTGCACCGGCACTGTTCCTCACCTTTTTCCTTGCCATTCTTTCATCCACAGGACCACAAGACAATGTGTGTCCGAATTAATCAACCAAAAATTCTGAGCATTACGTGCTTGTTTTGATCAAAATGTCATGAAACATAGCGATTTGTGGAAGACACAAGTTTTGGTGATCCTTGATAATGGAAATGGAAGTGTGTGACTTACATCGTGAGCTACGAAACTATATTTTAATACTTTCGTATAACACGGAGTCCAATTAGAGAAGCTTGAGTTTGAATTTAAATCCTATAGACAGCTTTGCTTTTACTTTTCTTTTCTTGGTCAACCACTTTGTTTTTACTTTAGCTTACGTCTCACACTAGATCATAAATCTTGTTTATAACCAAAAAAAAAAAAAAAAAAACTCACCACTGTCACTTATCATTACGTGCTTTCTTTCTTAAAAAAAAAAAAATAATGCATAACTCAAGAGATGTTAATATAGTAAAAATAAGTTATGTTCTCAATAAAAATTACAGTTTAATTTTTTGTAATTATATTTAATAAGAATGATCATATTATTATTATTTCTAACTCAAAAAAATAGATTTATAATGTAGTTTAAATAGACCGAATCTTATAAAAATATTCTTAGTTTACAAAAAAAAATACATAAATATTCTCTTAATTAAATGAAGTAATCACTTATAAAGTTACAAACAAATCCTTCCATACATAAAGTAAAAATATATTATTCATCATATAATTTGTACGTGTTTATTAATATACATGACAATCTCTAGTTTGTTCATATTATTTTTTAAAATTTAAAATTTTTTTCCTTTTAATATAATTTTTTAAAATTATTCAGGTTTTTTCTATTTTTAGAAATAGAAATTGAATAAAAACAAAAAATTTAAAAAAATAACGTAAATAAATGAAAGATTGTTGTATGGAAAATAATGTAGATTTAAACCACTTTGCACCTTTCGTCTTTTTTCACAAAGTCTTAGTAGTTTCCTTCTCTTATGAAAAAGGGACTAAAGAAAACGTTAGTTGAATTTTAGTTTTATAATTAATCTCAAAATACGAATACTAAAAACTAAAATTTTCAAACAGATAGCTAAAATACACAATGAACCAATGGTTTATGTCAATTCTCTCATTTTACTAAATGACAAATTTAATACAGATTAGTTAGATTATTATTAATTAGTTATTTTTCTGTTACTTGGTATTTCAGTTGTTGTACAGAAATCTCATGTATATATACTGAGTAAGTTAATACAATTTTAACTCTTTCCATCATTTTCATTCTAATAAAATTTTCAACCATTTACCAAGTCAAGCGTGACCTTACGTCTGTATTCTTTTTTTTTTGTTTTTTTCGATTGCAAAAGTCCATCATTTTATCAGTATTCTTATTCTGATTAATTTTTGTCAGATTGTTGATGGGACAAGGTTTGAAAAACAATGGAAAGCTAAAGTCATTGAAATAAATTTAAAACAATAGAAATTAATTTAATTGGAAAATATAAATAAGTAATCTAAAAAGGTTGTTATATTTTTTTTTTGGTATTAACGTTGTTATAAATTTTGAGTTAATGTGTACTTAGGTTCTGAACTCCTATGTTTTGTCAACAATAAATAATTTGTAGTATCAAATAACATAATTTTTTATGTGTAAATTACACTATTATTTAATTATGAGTCACTAAATTATTAAAAAAATTTAATTATAATAACAGTTATTTAAAAAATTAGACACTTAATAAAATGTAATTAGATAATATTTTAAAAAAAATTTACACTATCAATAAATAAAAACTAAATCTTTTTCTCACACTATCATTCTATCCATTGTGGCATCATTAAAAAAACTTTGATTAATAAAAGAAATCAATTAATACTAGGTCAAAGTCTTTTAATTATGTGATAATTAATATATAATTATATGATAGTATAATAACATATCAAAATAAAATGCATAATTTTATTATATTTTAATAAAGATCTTTCATGTACAAATTGAAAAAGGTTAAAAGGATTTAATGGATAATTATCTAAATTCAATTGATTCAAGTAAAAAAATAATATCATTAATATGTTCTTATAGTTATATCATACCAATCATTTCCCTTAGATCTTAGTTTTTTTCTTTTATTTATTCTGTATCATAAAAAAAATATATCTAATGAAACAAAAGATGCACTAACCTTTAATTTTGTTTTAACGATACACTTTTACTTCTATATTTATCTTAAATGATAAAAAAAATAAATTTATTTTTCTTTCATCTTATTCTTTTATTTTGTTTATAGAAGGTAAGTGTTAGAAAAAAGTTTATAAATAAAATATAGAAATAACATTAAGGAAGTATGGAACCCTTGTTCTTGCCTTGAGATGCGCGTACAGAGGCGCAGACTGCCTGTCTCAATCATAGTTGGACTTTTCAAATGGTCAAACAAACACACTAGTTTGGACTTTTCAAATGGATAACTAGCACATGCGACTTGGACTAAACTCTCTTCAAATGAATTTTTCTTTGGAACTTGATTATATGGAATGGTAGGTGGTAATCAAGGCGTTTTCAGAATCACAATGGAGAGCTACAAGGCTCTGATGCTAATAGCAATGGTGCATTCTGTCTTCTTCTGCTTCATGCCCATGTTATCCGTTCAGGACAGGGTTACTATCACTCCAAATCAGTCTATGCAAAATGGTGAATTTCCTGGTTTCAGCAGAAGGAAGTTTTGAAGGCAGGATTCTTCAGCTTTGGGAATTCTCAACGCCAGTACTTTGGCATATGGTACAAGAGCATATCACCTAGGACCATTGTGTGGGTTGCCAACAGAGATACTCCAGTACAAAACTCAACGGCGATTCTGAAACTTGATGATAAAGGAAATCTCGTTATTCTTGATGGCTCAAGCAGCATGGTCTGGTTCTCCAACTCATCAAGAATTGCAGAGAATCCAGTTGTGCAGCTTTCAGATTCTGGAAACCTTGTTGTGCAAGATGGAGACAGTGCAGAGAACATTTTGTGGCAAAGCTTTGATTACCCTGGGGACACTTTCCTTGAGGGAATGAAGCTGAAAAGCAATTTAGTAACGGGTCCATACAGGTCTCTCACTTCTTGGAGAAACACCGAAGACCCTGCTGCTGGTGAGTTTTCCCATCACATATCACATAGATATTCATGGCTATCCTCAACTAGTTACTGCAAAGGGAGCAACGATATGGTACAGAGCAGGGTCATGGAATGGCTATCATTTTACTGGATTTTCATGGCTAAGAATGTATAAAATATTGAATTTCTCTTTGGTGTTTTCTGACAAAGAAATCTCTTACCAATATAAAACCTTGAACCGATCAACTATTACTAGGTTAGTGCTCAATCCATCAGGCATTACACAGCGTTTCAAATTGTCAGAGAGGACACAAAGTTGGGAGATTATATCTACTCGCCCCATGGACCAGTGTGAATATTATGGCTTTTGTGGTCCTAATTCTTTCTGCAATATTACTAACTATCCAATATGTGATTGCTTAGAAGGTTTCACACCCAAATTTCAAGAAAAATGGAATTCATTAGATTGGTCTGGTGGTTGTGTTCGAAGAATAAAATTAAGCTGTGATAATAGCGATGGCTTTCTGAAGTACACAGGATTGAAGTTGCCAGACACCTCTTCTTCCTGGTTTGACAAGAGCTTGAGCCTTCAAGAGTGTGAGGCATCATGTTTGAGAAACTGCTCTTGCACAGCATATGCAAATTTAGATATCAGAGGTAGTGGGAGTGGCTGCTTGCTTTGGTTTGGTGACATTGTGGACATGACAAAACACACAGACCAAGGACAAGACATTTACATACGACTTGAAGCTTCAGAGCTAGGTATTTTTCATTTCCAATTCCATCTTCTCGTTTGCTTTTTCAGTCAAATATAGCAGAAACATATAAACTTCAGCATTTGGTTGACCTTCTACATCTAAAAAGCCACATTTGATGATTGAACTTTGAAGGCAGCTTTTGGGATATACAATTTTTGAAAAGATTGTCAAGAAATGAGGAGCTGCATATGAAATAACCTAAGAGTAGAGAATAGGAGAATATTGCAGCAAAGGTTTAAAACACATTTCATTGATATGTGTGCTGCGGATTATATATAAGAGTCTCTCTAGTGCATGAGCTCTTTAACTTCTTCGTAAAATAGAATCATCATTGCTACTAGCCTACTTAACCAAAACTATACACTAACTTCAACCAAAACCAACACTCAAACAGGTATGTTTTCGTGGTCGCTATAATACTCTGTTGTTCTTGTTGAAATTGTGACAGTAATATACCTATGCTAGGTAGTGGAACATTTTGTTACTTTTGACTTCCAAACTGAAGTTGTGCTGCTCTAAGATGCATTTTTTCCTTTTCTTTTTTTTCCAGAATTGCAAGCTTCTAGCTGCTTGTTTGTTGACGTAGAATGCTTTTTTAATCCTCAGATCGCAGAAACAATACGAAGAACTTTAATAACAAGAAGCTTGCAGGGACTCTAGCAGGAATTATTACATTCATCATAGTTCTTGGATTGGCCACATTCACATGTAGACAGAGGAAGATGCTCACAAAGCCAGGTGAAGATATACTCCTATATTAGAATGGAAAAGATTTATTGGAATGAAAAGAAGTGGTCAATTCTGAAGTCTCATTCATGTTCCTTCCATTATCCTTTACTGTGTATACTAATAAATTGTTGATTACACACAATTTGTATCTCCTTACATTTCAGGGATGTTAAAAATATTTAATTGGAAGTACAAGAGGGAGAAGGAAGACATAGAGCTACCAACAATATTTGATTTTTCAACCATCTCTAGGGCCACAAATCACTTTTCACAAAGTAACAAGTTAGGACAAGGGGGCTTTGGGCCAGTATACATGGTAGTAAAATTTATTCAAATAAGCTTTGGTTTAACAAGTTATTCTTCTTCTTTCACTTGAGTTTCAAATCATCCAAAATTATTTCTAGGGCATATTGGCAGATGGGCAAGAAATTGCAGTCAAGAGGCTTTCAAAATCTTCTGAACAAGGAATAGAGGAGTTCAAAAAATGAAGTCATGTTGATGGCAAAACTTCAGCACCGCAATCTTGTCAAACTTCTTGGTTGTTCTATTCAACAAAATGAAAAGCTATTGATCTACGAATTCATGCCTAACAGAAGCTTGGATTACTTTATTTTTGGTTGGGCTTTTACACCACACAAATTATGTCTCTTCTTTTCACTCATTGCAATCATGTTGTTTCCATGCTAACTTAAAATGTGAAATTTGTTAGATTCGATACAAAGTAAACTACTAGATTGGACTAAACGCATTCAAATTATTGATGGGGTTGCTCGAGGGCTCCTCTATCTTCATCAAGACTCTAGATTAAGGATCATCCACAGAGATCTCAAAACTAGCAACATTCTTCTTGATAACGATATGAACCCAAAGATATCAGATTTTGGTTTGGCTAGAATATTTAAAGGAGATCAAACTGAGGCTAATACAAATAGAGTGATGGGAACATAGTAAGTAATTCTTGAATTATACAGTTTCACTATGTTGCAACCCCTTTTAACACCTATTTTCTTATTTCAATGTTGTGCTGCAGTGGTTATATGCCTCCTGAGTATGCAGGTGCATGGATCTTTTTCAATCAAATCAGATGTCTTCAGTTTTGGAGTAATTGTACTGGAGACAATTAGTGGGAGAAAGAATCGAAGATTTCATGACCCTCACATCATCTTAACCTTCTTGGTCATGTAAGCTTCAAATATATTTACTTTGTTATCTTTGATGTATTATTTGTAGTTGCACTCATCCAAATAATTGTTGTGTGTCAATATAAGGTGTAGGAAGCTCTCATTTGAAGAGGTGGAAATGAAGGGGTAAAAAATTTAGAATAACAAATTATTTATACTTGCTTCATATAACAAAAATGTGATAAGATTGAGAGTAAAGTGCAGCTAATTTACACTCAACCTCACAAGTTTTGGCTACTGCTTAGAGTTGAAATTAGTTTTTAACCCTCTACCAAGTAAGTGAAAATAAAAACCTTTTGATCTCTCACTATTTCACTCTCCTCCTAATTTTTCACCTTGTCATTTTCCATTTTCGTTCTTCTCAAAAAAACCTCATCTACTTTGCCCTTCTTTATTCGTTAATAATTATTGGATCCCTTCTGACCAATGATTAAGGTATCTCCTTGAAACTCTTACATCTATGTATCAATGATTCAATGAATACATAATAAACTTGATTAGGAATTGAACTCACTCGTTGGATTTCATGTCATTTCAGGCATGGAGATTGTGGATTGAAGAAAGGCCACTACAGCTAATGGATGACTTATCAGATAATTCAGCCATTCCATCTGAAATATTGCGATGTATTCATGTGGGTCTATTATGTGTGCAACAAATACCAGAAAATAGGCCTAATATGTCATCTGTGGTTTTAATGTTGAATGGTGAAAAATTATTGCCTGAGCCAAGCCAACCCGGTTTCTACACAGGAACATATCTTCCAGTTGAAGCAGAATCTTCTTCCAGAAGTCGTGAAAATTGTTCACAAAATGAAGTTTCAGTGTCATTGCTAGAGGCACGATAGAATACCATTATGTTCATGGTGCTACAAAGATTAAATACTCCATATATTATTTTAAAAATTTTAATGATACAGTTTTAACTTCCAAGAAATGCATTCATTGAATTACTATTCCATTGGTGTAGCTTGCCACAGCAACTATTTGATGCCTTCGAAGTATATATTCTGTAGTTGTTTCAGCAATCCATCTTTGAACTTTCTTCCACGTAATAGCCAAGCATTTCACAAAGAAGCCAACCTATCAAAGGCCACACAGATTATCCCAGAGAAATGCTCTACCTACTACTAGCTCTGCAGCCAAAATCTATATGCAATTTTGCGAGTATTCATGTTAAACTTTTTTTTCCTCTATTTTCAAAAATCTATATAAATTTTTCTTAAGCTTATCGTACCTTAAAAAATGTTAGACAAACCTCTCAAATTTTTTTATTCAGAAGCTTTTGTTGTCAATGAAAGTCTTTGTCTTATACTATACGTTTTTGTGTTCTTAACATAGTTAACTTTCGCAAACTTTAATATAAGGCAATAATAATCATCTTGAAGCGAAAATAACTGAATAGCTTCTGGTCCACAGCTCCAGCATAAAAATACTCACCAGAGCCACCAAGGCACTTCTTTAAGGTGTTCAATTGAACGGTACAATGTCCTCAAGTGAAAGGAAATTGTTGAGTTTTCTTAATTTAGTAGCATGTAGTTATTTCCTTCCAACCGGAAGATCTTTCTTCATAACATCACTAACAACAAAACAATCCATGGTGAGCTTAATTGACTCAGTAAAAATAAGCAAAGTCAAGAGGCAGTAACATATTGAGTCATGTAGCATGTGAGTGATCATTGGTCACCCATTTGCACTCAATTATTTCAACCATTACACCAGTAGATCAAGGGCCAATTTGATATGAGATAAAAATCAAAAGTAAAAAATTTTATTGATAACTTTTATATACAAAATTGTATATCAAAACTTTCACTTAGGATATTCCCTATAAGACGTTGTTGGAACTTTGGTCATCTTTCTAGGAACGTGTAGCTGGCTTATCTTATCACTTTGCCCAACATTTATTAATTTTTTTCATAAAATTTAATTTTAATCTATTGTCACTATTAAAAAATTTTATACTATCTCCATCCATGAGTTGTTCAAATTATTAAAAAATTTTTGACTAAAATAACAACTATCTAAAAAGTTAGACATTTAGGTAAAATGTGATTGGATAATAGTGTAAAAAAATTTTACACTGAAAATGAATCAAAATTAAATTATTTTTCCACACTATCATTCACTTATGCATTGTAATATCATTAAAAAAAATTTTAATTAATAATAAAAACTATTTAAGAGAATCAAACTTCTTTTAATTATGTGACAATTAACACATAGTTAGATGATGGGGTGACAATGTCAATTGAATTCAAAATAAAAAGCATTATCATATTTTAAAAAGATCTTTCGGTTACAAATTGGAAAAAAAGTTAAATGGATTTAATGGATAATCTTAAATCCAATTGATTCCAAGTAAAAATAATGTCATTAATATGTTCGTATAGTTTTAATATATTGATCATTGGTATTTGAACATGAACCTGGGAACAACCGGCCCCCCATCCAATGAAACAAAGATGCACTAACCCTTTCCTCTTGTCTTGAGATGCCGGCTTCGGAATTTTCAAATGGTCATGAAGAACATTAATTTGGACTTTTGGGTAATAAAACACATGGCACGAACTGAATTTGGACAAACCCTCTCTTCAAATGAATTTATATTGGAACTTGATTAAATGGAATGAATGGTGGCAATCAAGGCGTTTTCAGAAACACAATGGAGAGCTGTAAGGCCCTGATGCTAATGGTCCACTCTATCTTGTTCTGCTTCATGGCCACATTTATCTATTCAGGACAGTGTTACTATTACTCCAAATCAGTCTCTGCAAAATGGCGAATTCCTGGTTTCAGCAAAAGGAACTTTTGAAACAGGATTCTTCAGCTTTGGAAATTCTCAAAGCCAATACTTTGGCATATGGTACAAGAGCATATCACCTAGGACAATTGTGCGGGTTGCCAACAGAGAATACCCCTGTACAAAACTCAACGGCAATTCTGAAACTTGATGATAAAGGAAATCTTGTTATTCTTGATGGCTCAAGAAGCATAGTCTGGTCCTCCATCTCATCGAGAATTGCAGAGAATCCAGTTGTGCAACTTTTAGATTCCGGAAACCTTGTTGTGCAAGATGGAGACAGCGCAGAGAAAATTTTGGGGCAAAGCTTTGATTACCCTGTGGACACTTTCCTTGAGGGAATGAAGCTGGAGAAGCAACTTAGTCACGGGGTCCACATAGGTCTCCCACATCTTGGAGAAACACCGAAGACCCTGCTGCTGGTGAGTTTTCATATCACATAGATACTCGTGGCCTTCCTCAACTAGTTACTACAAAGGGAGCAACATTATGGTACAGAGCAGGGTCATGGAATGGCTATCATTTTACAGGATTTTCATGGCGAAGAATGGATAGATTACTGAATTTCTCTACAGTGTTTACTGCCAAAGAAATCTCTTACCAATATGAAACCCTGAACCGATCAACTATTACTAGGTTAGTGCTCAATCCATCAGGCATTACACAACGTTTCAAATTGTCAGAGCGAACACAAAGTTGGGAGATTATGTCTACTCGTCCCATGGACCAGTGTGAATATTATGCCTTTTATGGTGCTAATTCTATCTGCAATATTACTAACTCTCCAATATGTGCATGCTTGAAAGGTTTCACTCCCAAATTTCAAGCCAATTGGAACTCATTAGATTGGTCTGGTGGTTGTGTTCGAAGAATAAAATTAAACTCTGATAATGGCGATGGTTTTCTGAAGTACACAGGAATGAAGTTGCCAGACACGTCTTCTTCCTGGTTTAACAAGAGCATGAGCCTTAAGGAATGTGAGACATCATGTTTAAGAAACTGCTCTTGCACAGCATATGCAAATTTAGATATCAGAGGTGGTGGGAGTGGCTGTGTGCTTTGGTTTGGTGATATTGTGGACATGACAAAACACACAGAACAAGGACAAGACATTTACATACGACTGGAAGCTTCAGAGCTAGGTAATTTTCATTTCCAATTCCATCTTCTCGTTTGCTTTTTCAGTCAAATACAGCATAAACATATATGGTTAAAAAATAAATAATTAGTCCATATAATTTCACCCAACTTCGAATTTTGATTCCCTATAGTCTTTTTATTTGGATATCGGTTCATATAGTTTTACTCATTTGAATTATTTTGGTCCTTACCGTTACAGTATTGATATATTTTCCATTCATTTATATTTTAATCTCTATAATTTCTATTCATTAAGGTATTGGTTTATGTTTTTCATAAAAGATTAGTCCTTATAATTTTTAATTATTAAGATATTAGTTACTAAAGGACCAAAATCCAAATGAGTAAAATTATAAGAACTAATATCCAAAGAAAAAAAAAACTAGAGGGACCAAAATCCAAATTAGATAGAATTATAGGAATTAATTATTTATTTAAACAAACATATAAACTTAAGCATTTAGTTGACCTTCTATATCTAAAAGCTACATTTGACGATGGGGTGGCTTTGGGCCAGTATACCAGACTTAAGCATTTAGTTGACCTTCCACAGATCACTTTTCACAAAGTAACAGGTTAGGACGAGGGGGCTTTGGGCCAGTATACATGGTGGTAAAATTTATTCAAATAAACTTTGTTTAACAAGATATTCATCTTCATTCACCTGAATTTCAAATTTTCCAAAATTATTGCCAGGGCATATTGGGGATGGGCAAGAAATTGAAGTCAAGAGGCTTTCAAAATCTTCTGAACAAGGAATAGAGGAGTTCAAAAATGAAGTCATGTTGATGGCAAAACTTCGGCACCACAATCTTGTCAAACTTCTTGGTTGTTCTATTCAACAAAATGAAAAGCTATTGATATATGAATTCATGCCCAACAGAAGCTTGGATTACTTTATTTTTAGTTGAGCTTTTGCACCCCCAGCAAATTATGGCTCCTCATTTTGCTCTTGCAGTCATGTAGTTTCCATGCTAACTTAAAAAGTGAAATTTGCTAGATTCGACGCCAAGTAAACTGCAAGATTGGACTAAGCGCATTCAAATTATTAATGGGGTTGCTCGAGGCTTCTCTATCTTCATCAGGACTCTAAATTAAGAATCATCCATAGAAATCTCAAAACAAGTAACATTCTTCTTGATAATAATATGAATCCACAAATATCAGATTTTGGTTTGGCTAGAACATTTAAAGGAGATCAAACTGAGGCTAATACAAATAGAGTGATGGGAACATAGTAAGTAATTCTTGAATTATACAATTTCACTATGTTGCAACCCTTTTTAACATCTATTTTCTGATTTCAACGTTGTGCTACAGTGGTTATATGCCTCCTAAGTATACTATGCATGGATCTTCCTTGAATCAAATCTGATATCTATAGTTTTGGTGTAATTGTATTGAAGATAATTAGCGGGAGAAAGAATTGGAGATTTCATGACCCTCAGCATAATCTTAACTTCTGAGTCATGTAAGTTTCAAGTATATTTACTTCTTTATCTTTGATTTATTATTTCTAGTTGAACTCATCAACTAATTGTTATGTGTCAATAAAAGCTTTAGGTTGCTCTCATTTGAAGAGGCGGAGAAGAAGGGGTAAAAAATTTAGAAAAAAATTATTTATACTTGCTTCATATAACAAAAATGTGATAAGATTGAAGTAAAGTGCAGCTCATTTAAACTCAACCCCACAAGTTTTGGCTACAGCTATGAGATGTAATTAGTTTTAAGCCCTCCAAGTAAGTGAAAATAAAAACCCTTTGATCTCACACTATTTCACTCTCCTCCTAATTTTTCACCTTGTCATTTTCTATTTTCGTTCTTCTCAAAAAACCTCATCTACTTTATCGTTTTGCCCTTCTTTATTCTAATGGTAATTAGGCTACCCAAGGGTAGTGGATCCCTTCTGACCAATGATTATTGAACGTGTCTCCGTGTCTCCACAAAAGTCTTACATCAATGTAACAATGATTCAATAAATACATAACAAACTTGGTTAGGAATTGAACTCATTCATTGGCTTTCGTGTCATTTCAGGCATGGAGATTGTGGATTGAAGAAAGACCACTAGAGCTAATAGATGACTCATCAGATAATTCAATCACTCCATCTGAAATATTGCAATTTATTCATGTGGGTCTATTATGTGTGCAACAAAATTCAGAAAAATAGGCCTAACATGTCATTTGTGGTTTTAATGTTGAATGGTGAAAAAGTATTACCAGAGCCTAGCCAACCTGGATTTTATACAAGGAACATATCATCCAATTCAAGTTGAATCTTTTTCCAGAAGTCATGAACATTGTTCTAAAAATGAAGCATTCTGTGTCATTGCTAGAGGCACGATAGCAATACCATTGTGCTGATGGGGTTACAAGGATTAAAGACTCCATAAATTTTGCTAAAAATTTGATACAATTTTAACTTTTGAGAAATGTGATAATGAATTTTATCACACTTAATTGTTCATTTGATTAATGATTTTAGGGCTGTTTAGTGTGTAATTAATGATTTTTGGTCTAAATTGGGCTTTGGGCTTTTAATTGGATTTAATTCTTTTTCGTGCTATTTTTCCAGATTTATACTGTTCCAGTATTTTGATCATAACTTTTGTTATAGGTATCCGATTAGCCTCATTCTTGCTTCGTTTTTTCATATAACTCAAAGAGCTACAAATGGTATTAGAGGCTTGAAGGCCAAATTCGGACAATAAGGCAGTCAAAATTGGAGCCAAAGTCAGTCACGAAATTCTGGAGCTATGTTTAGTTAATTGGGCTTAACTTTGTAATTAGAGTCCAAATTACATGAACCAAAGCCATTAGTTATGTTTTTATTTTGGGCCAGTTTTGGAGCCCTGACCCTGTTTAGTTTTAGGTTTAAATAGCATATTAGGGTAACATTAACAACAGCTTTTGATTTTGGAGAAATTTCAGATCTACACCTCTTCTCTTTCTCTCATCTTGTTCATCTTGTTCTTCTTTTTCTTTCCTTTTCGTTTTCTGTTTTTTCCCAGCCATGGTAGGCTAACTTTCCATTCAATCAACCCATGAGTTGAGGATTTTGCTGTTGAATCCAAAGACCCGTGCTCTCCATGAACTGAATCCGTTTTTCTTCCCCCTTTACTCGAATTGAGCAACACGATTGTGTACGTTGAATCCGAGCGGATGAGGTTTGTCCATGAGGTTTGTTTATGATTTCTGTATTTTGATCATCCAGGGGAAGGGATTAAATGTTAGATTTAATATTTAGGTTGATTAACCCAAGGGACTTAAAATCAAAACAGTTGAAGTGAACACTGTGCGATGGCATGGGTGACACACGTCAAGAGTTTGATAAATGCTAGGTGATTGTCTAGTAGAGAGGGTTCCTATATGAATGCAGGGATTCTGATTTGTTTAGGGTCAACCACGAGATTCAGTAATTTTTTGTCCAGTGACGGATGTCCTTGAAACCTCAATTCTGGGTTGGTTGATTGCTTTTAAATTGTTAATTTCATTTTATTTCTTGCTTTAATTTTCTTTTGCTTTAATTTTAATCGAATTAAAACCCCCCTGTTTATTGTTTGTTTTTAATTGAGTGATTTAGTTCTATACAAAAATCCTTGGGAGACGATCCAGGTTGTCCTATATTACAAATTTCTTTATAAGCCTGGTTAATTTGAGTGAGTTTGACAGTTCACGTCAAAATGCATTCATTATTAGTTGCCTTACTAACAGCCTATTTGTTTACAGTTTATTGGATGTTCCCAAAAGGGTCTATTTGCTTAGAGTTTACAGTATCTGTGTTTGAATTAACTTATTTTATGATCAAAATAGTTTATAATCAAAATCTTACTGAGAGAGCTATTGAAAAAAAAAAAAAAAAATTTCCTAAAATAACCTGTTACCAAACATGGACTCATATCATGTTGTAAACGGGCATTGATCAAAAGTAACAAACTGTTACTGCAAATAAAGTGCCTCAAAAAGCACAATTCACCTTTTCAAATGCCCATTATGCTATTTCAAACTATTTCAAAAAATGCAAAACCAACATGTCATAAATAGCTTGGATGATGCAGTTCAATCAACTTCCAAGAAATGTATTCATTGAATTACTATTCCATTGGAGTAGCTTGCCACAGCAACAATAAAGCAATAAGAGCTTACTGATTATATTTATTTGAGGCCTTCATGAAAATATGCTCTAGTTGTTTCAGCAATCCATTTTTGACCTTTCTTCTCACGAAAATAGCCAAGTATGTGACGAGAATCCAACCTATCACATGGCCACTAAGCTTAGCCGAGAGAAATGCTCTAACCTACTACTAGCTCAGCCAAAAATCTACTTAAAAATTTAGACAAGCATCTCAATTTTTTTCTCTCAGAAGCTTTTCTTGTCAATGAAATTTTTTTTATACCATACTGTTCTCAACATAGTTAACCTTCGCAAACTTTAACATAACGCAATAATAATAATCTTGAAGCGAAAATAACTGAGCAGCTTCTGCTCCAGCATAAAAAGTTAAAAACACTCACCCGAGCCACCAAGGCACTCCTTTAAGGTGTTTAACTAAATAGATAAAAATAAAAAAAAAAATAAAAAAAAACTGAGTCAAAATCAATTTTCAACCAAAAATGAAAATAAAATACATTTCATTTCTCATCTTCTCATATTTTTGTTGTAGCAAACAAATGAAAAGTAATTTTCACTCCAAAAATTTTAACTTTCCACCTATTCAACCAAATACATCCTTTAAGTACAGTCATAATGAGAAATGTGAGCTATGGTTAACATGCATAAACACTAACATTATTGTTATGCCTGCATCAATTACTGAGAAACTTCCGCTTTCTAGACGTGTTCATGTAAGGTCTAATGACCCACTCTATTTGAGCTTCAGCTTGATCCACCGTTCCCAACTTTATCTGCAACAAGATAAAGAAAAATGAGAAACTACACCTTTAAAAAGCAAAATCTTGTACAACCTAGTTGCTAAAAATTTCCTCAAGTGAAAGGAAATTGTGGAATTTTCTTAATTTTAGTAGCATGTAGTTATTTCCTTCCATCCGGAAGATCATCTTTCTTCATAACATCACTAACAACAAAACAATCCATAGTGAGCTGCTTAATTGTAACGCAAACCTGATAAAGTCGCAACTCAAACCGTGGACCGATTTCCTTCAGTTCAACAGATTTAGGACCCCCATGCTTTTCATAAATATGATGCCTGTATGTAACAGTATAAATTTCAAATGAGAAGGCAAAAAACCCTAACCAGAAAAAGTTAATGGAACTTGAACAAATGCAGAAGGCCAAATGCACAAAACGAGAAACAAAATAAGCAAATCAAGAGGCAGTAACTTAGAGCACAAGGTAGGGCATCAAATTGCCATATTCACCCATTTGGGCAGTCACACTGAGTTCAATTAAGATATCATGTAGCATGTGAGTGATCACTGGCTTATGTTGGCAATATATTTTAATAGCGAAACTTCTACTTGAAATCACAAAGGAGGGCTTCATATTATGTCAGATGCATCAGCTCAATGAAGCCATATAAGACAAAAGTAAAGGCATGTGAATATGTCATAGTTTCGTAGTAAGCCAAGGAGAAACAAAAGTAAAAGGGTGAAGATAGCCAGGTCACATTGGAGAAAAAAATTTAAAATCATGTAATCATGTAAACATATATGGACTGACATAATCTCAGGACAATACCACATGCTTCCCTTTCAAATGTCATCCTCAACTTCTAACTTAAATTTAAAGGTCAATCCTGTTAGAATGACATTTCTTAGAAATCAATAACTAAATTAAAAAGCATATTTCCAACATAGGACAACAACTAATTTTTCACATTCTGAACTGCCTCCAATGAGCATACACAATTTCTTGCATAACAGCTTTTTTCCAGATGGTATGAACCACAAAGCATCACATTTCAAGCCCCAGCTCCACCATTTTTTGAATTTTACTCCAGTAAGACTTATATGCTTCTTAAGTAATTGCTCTTGCACTCTTCTACATTCTACAAATTATCTTGTCAATAAAAGTTGTCATTACAACTTCCTTTTTTTTTATTTTGTTTGATAAAAAAAAGAATACCTTCAGTTCATACAACCTAGAAACAACAAAGTGTAACTCAGTTCTTTTCCCCCTCAAAGATCACTTTAACTTCTAACTTAAATTTTGACAGAACACTGGAAGTCAGATCACTTTTTATTGAATTTATACTGAAACTCCTATTTCTGTTACTGGTATTGAGATGGTTCCAGTACCAGAAATGGATGTATTTACAGAGATCCACTCAACAAAGAAAACACAGAGAGAACAAGGATAGAGCAGCTCTTTGAGGGGCTGCAACCTACCCTACCCAAAAGGTCCCTAAACCTTACTCACAATTTTCCTGCCTACTCTCCTCTCTGTCCTTCCCTTTTATCCCCTCCTTCACCAATAAGACTGCTCTCTAGGTCCCACTTGCCACATGTGCAAGTTTGTTACAAGCCCATTCCCCCAATTTGACCTCACTCACAAGCCCATGCATGTACTTCATGCCTTAGTAATAGAAGGGTGACTATTAAATTTAAAGGTAAATTCTGTCAGAGTGACATTTCTCAAAAAATCATAACCAAATTAAAAAGCAAGTTCCAACAATATGACAAAAATTAGGTTTTTACTTTATGAATTCCCTCCAATGAAACACACAGTTCATTGCATGACAGAGCATTTACCTAAGATGCTATGGAGTATGAACAACAACGCATCACTTTTCAAGCCCAGTCTCTACTATGTTTTGAATTTAAAAAACAGCAAGGCATATATACTATTTATTTAAATTTCTCTCTTAGACTACTATACATTTTCTTATCCATAACAGCTTTAATTACAACTTCCTTAGCCTTTTCTCTCTAGCTCACTGGCCATAAAAAATTAGCATACAAATTATAAGAGTTCATTGTGTAATTTCGTCATCTCCAAAATATCAAAGGACAGAAAAACGGCTGCTTTAGAGGCATGTTGAATGGAAGCCAAGTAATATAGACACCTCAGGCTTAAACCTTGGTATATAAACTGGTGTAGTATATCATTCTTTGGCTCACCTACTAATAAGCACCTTGGTAAGCTATTAGTTACCTCCACTCTGTCCAATCTCCAGAGTGGAAAGGATGCATCGCATGCAAATACATTTCAAACAGTAAAGTTTGGGACAAAAAATAATCTCCATTAAAAAACTAAACTGCTTATGAACCATTTACAACATCATGAAGAGTTTTCATCTTTTAAGTAAAAGGACTCCAATAACTCAACAAAGAGGATTACTAAAAGCAACTGACAAGATGAGTCTAAAAGATATTCATGACAATATGATACGAACCTAGGAAGAGCCACACCCCAAAAGCTAGCTATTGAGGTGGGAGAGCCCAAGGCCATATAAACACGTGGACTCAAGTCCCATACCTTGCAATCCACAGGCAAGCTGGACAGAGTTTAAGGCTGCAGTGGTGCGGAGGTTTCAACCTGCCTTAGCCCAGAACCCGTATAAATTGCTGCTGGGAATCCAACAAACCAGGTCTGTCATGGAATACTGTGAGCAATTTGAGCTCCTCACGGTACCATCAGCAGTAGCTGATGAAAGTATGTTGAAGGGAATTTTTCTCAACTGGCTTGAAGGAGGAAGCGAGAGCAGAAATTAAGCTTCACAGGTTGGGATTGTTGTCAGAATTGATGGACTTGGCTTTGCTAGTGGAAGAAAGGGACTCGGTTGTGGGAAGAGGAAGAACTGGGATGAGTTCCAAGGGGACTCGACCCTATTTTTCCAGCAGAACAGCTGCTGCAGAAGTAGGGACCAGGCCCCATTCCAATTATGACGGCGCCACCCGGGAAAGCTCTTACCTCACAACGGCTTCCTAGGTGGGAAGCGTGGGGCAGAAATTAGCTGAATCACACTTCTGCTGAAGGGAGTTATTACCTGAAGAAGAGCACCAGATTCAAGAGGTTCACCGAAGCAGAAATACAAGAGAAAAGGAGGAAAGGGTTGTGTTTTAGGTGTGATGAGAAATTTGGGCCAGAACACATTTGTAAATTTAAGCAGTTCAGTGTGTTACAGTTAGGGAGCAGAAGAAGAGTTGGGAGAGGAAGAATTTGAAGAAGAAGAGGAGAAAGCAGGAGAAGACAAAGCATTGCAGCTGTCCAAGAATAGTATCATGGGGCTAACTTCAAAGAAATCATTCAAATTGTGGGGTAAAATACAAGGGAGAAAGGTGATCGTACTAATGGATTGTGGTGCCTCAAGTAACTTCCTTGATAGGAGGATAGTAGAGGAGCTTAGTATAACCACCGTAGAAACTCCTGAGTATGTAGTGGAAGTGGGTGATGGGCATAGAATCAGGTGCCAAGGAGTGTGTCAAGGGGTGAATATGTTGGTGCAAGGATTCAGGATTACCGCTGATTATTTCTGGTTTGAGTTGGGGGGAGCAGATGTGGTGCTCGGCCTAGACTGGTTGGAGGGGTTAGGTGAAATCAAAGCTAATTTTAAGGAACTAACAATGAAGGTTCCTGTCAGAAGAGAGGGTAGTCACCTTATAGGGAGATTCTTTCACTATCCCGATCAGCAGCCTCCTTAAAGTCCATGATAAAGGCCCTACATAATAATGATGGGGAAGGATTTCTGGTGGTAAGTGACTAACCAGGATGTTAGGCAACAAGTGGAACTAGTGGAATGGGAAGAGCTACAGCATGTTCTGGTGGAATGGGAAGAGCTATAGCATGTTCTGGTGGAATTTCAAGATCTTTTCCAAGAGCCTAAAGGTCTACCTCCTTCCAGAGAACAAGATCATGCCATAAGATTGAAAGAAAGAGCCCAAGTGCCTAATATAAGACCCTATAGGTACCCCCCCCATTATCAGAAGAACGAGATAGAGAAAGTGGTGGCAGAAATGCTTGCAGCAGGAATTATCAGGCATAGTACAAGTCAGTTTTCCAATCCCATCATATTAGTTAGAAAGAAGGACGGGGGCTGGCGATTCTGTGTTGATTACCGCACTTTGAACAAGGTGGTGGTGCCAGACAAATTTCTTATTCCAGCCACAGATGAACTGTTGGACGAGCTGGGAGGTGCGGTTATCTTTTCTAAATTGGACTTAAAATCAGGATACCACCAGATCAGGATGAAGGGAAGAGGACGTATTCAAAATGGCATTTCGCACTCATGAGAAGGGCATTATGAATTTTTGGTAATGTCTTTCGGGTTAACCAACACTCCTTCCACTTTCCAAGCCTTAATGAATGATGTATTTTGTCCATTCTTGAGGAAATTTGTGTTGGTATTCTTTGATGATATACTGGTATATAGCGTCAGTCAATAGGAACACTTAATGCACTTGGAGCTGGTGTTGCAACGACTAAGGGAAAATAACTTACTGTTAAACAAGAAGAAATGTAGTTTTGGGCAACCCAAGCTGGAGTATTTGGGCCACATTATCTCTACTCAAGGTGTCCAAGCTGAATCCTAATGAAGGGTAGTGGAATATGACCAGCTGGCCAAAACCCAAGGATGTTAAAGGACTCCGAGGTTTCTTGGGGTTGACGGGATACTATAGGAGGTTTGTGAAGGATTATGGTAAGATAGCAAGGCCATTAACTCAGTTGCTAAAGAAGGACGGATTTGAGTGGAATGAGGAAGCACAGCAAGCCTTTGAGCTGTTGAAATCAAGCTATGGTGACTTTGCCCGTTCTGGCCGTGCCTGACTTCTCAAAAAATTTTCGTACTAGAGACAGATGCATCAGGGAAGGGCTTAGGGGCAGTTCTCATGCAGGAGAGCAGACCTATTGCGTACCTCAGCCAAGGGTTGTCTAGCAGAGAACAACATAAGTCTGTATATGAAAGGGAATTGATGGCGATAGTTCTGGCAGTAAAGAAGTGGAGCCATTACTTGATGGGAAGACATTTCGTGATCAAAATAGATCAGAAAAGTCTGAAAGTATTTAACTGAACAGCGGGTGATGGGAGAGGAACAACAGAAAGTGGACTTCTAGAACTACTGGGGTTTAATTTCGAAGTACAATACAAACCAGAAGGAGAAAACAAAGTGGCTTGATGCTTTATCTCGAAGAATGAATTTTTGCCCTATTTCTACTTTCCATATAGCTGATTTGGAGGTGTGGGTAGAAAGAGCTTACAAGCAGACAGCAAACTTAAAGCAATTCTTTGTAATCTGTTGGTGAACAAAAACTCCCATCCTGGGTACATGAAGGAAAGGAAAGTTGCTTTTATTATAAAGGGAGACTGGTTTTGTCCAAAAATTCAACAAGAATACTCACTATTTTACATGAGTTTCATGCCACATCATTGGGAGGTCATTCCGGGTTTTTTAGGAACCTATAAGAAGATTGCAGGTCTGCTATATTGGGAGGGAACGAAAGGTGACATCAAGAGCTATGTGGCCGCTTATGATGCTTGCCAACGGAACAAATACCAAGCTTTATCCCCTGCCATGCTTGCTGCAGCCATTGTCCAATTCCAACTCAGGTATGGAGTGATATTTCCATGGATTTCGTATGAGGCTTACCAAAAGCACAGGGAGTGGATATTATAATGGTGGTTATGGATAGACTCACTAAATATGCACATTTCATTCCCTTGTGCCATCTATTTTTAGCCAAGGATGTGGCTGAAGTGTTTGTGAAGGAGATAGTGAAGCTACACGGGTTCCCTACTTCAAATAATCTCGGATAGAGACTGAGTCTTTATCAATCAATTCTGGATGGACCTTTTCAAACTATCAGGGACAACTCTCAAGCTCAGTTCCGCATATCATCCTCAATCAGATGGCCAAACTGAAGTGGTAAACCGATGCCTCGAGACCTATCTCAGGTGTTTCGTTGGGAATAAGCCTAGGCAGTGGCCTAAGTGGCTAAATTGGGCAGAATTTTGATTCAATACTAACTACAATAGTTCAACTAAGATGTCCTCATTCAAAGCTTTGTATGGAAAAGAGACCCGCCGATCTTGCTACAGGTGCTCTAAGGAGTCAGTGGTTGAGGGAAGTTAATCAATTTATTGTGGACAGGAATAGGATATTGGATGAGTTGAAAGACAATCTAGTGACGGCCAAAAACAAAATGAAGTCGCAGGCAGATAAGAAAAGGAGGGATGTCAGCTATCAGCCAGGAGATAATGTTTATCTGAAAATACAGCCTTACAGATTCAAATCTCTAGCTAGGAAGGCCAATGAGAAGTTAAGTCTGAGGTTTTATGGTCCTTACGAGGTGGTGGAAAAGGTGGGTCAAGTTGCTTATAGACTACGTCTTGCCAGATTATACACATATACATCCTGTTTTTCATGCCTCCTTATTAAAGAAGTCGGTAGCAGAGACAATCAGCCAACAATCGTTACCCAAGAATTTAACAGAGGAATGGGAGTTAAAGGTGTACCCAGCAGCAGTACTCAATGTCAGAACGGCCGCCAGTGGAGAGCTGGAAGTGCTAATTCAGTAGGAAGACTTGCCAGAACTGTGAAAACATGTGGGAACCTTTCCTTACCATTCAAGATAGTTTTTCCTGATTTCCACCTTGAGGACAAGGTGAGACTTTTGGGGGAGAGTATTGTTAGACCCCCCCCCCCATTAGGAAGGTGTACCATAGAAACAGAGTTAGAGGGAAAAAAGGGGCATTACATGAGGGAGTGGAGGGAGTTACGGAAGCCCAGCAGAAAAGCAGTGCAGAAGAAGTGGAACAGGCCAATGTGGGGCAGTTATGAATGAGTGGTGGCTGGCAGTTATGAAGGAGTGGGGCAGTTACGGATTCTGGGCTGGGGGAATGCAGAAGAGGTAAAAGGGGAAGGCAGTTTCGTGCAGAAAGGGAAGGAGAGAATTCTGAGTGGAGTCTGGACAGTGGAGAGAACCAAGCCTCTCAAAAGCTTGGAGCCTTTGTCATTTTGTGTAATTTTTCCTTCAGTTTTTTAAGTGTTCTTTATAGTTTTTCTATCAGTTTTATCTATGCGTGTTTGCTGTAAATTCTGGGCTCAATCCCAGGTGCTGTTGCGTCAGTTTTCTGTAATTTCTGGGGTCAATCCCAGGTGCTGTTTCGTGAAAGGGAGGTTCCTAACAATTTGTTAGTATAGTTAAAATATAAAATATATAATTCATTTTTTTAAAATAAATGCACTCTATTTTATTCTCACTTTATTTATTCTTCTCTCATTTTTTTTCTTTTTTTTTATTATTTTTATTTGTTAATTTTTTTGAAATTTATACACGCAAGTTGTCTCCATTTTTAAAGTTGAATTCTTTATTTTATTTTTTGTGCACTCTCATTATCCATCCATTCCTAATTAATCCTAACTTCTAACCTTAATTTATTAATTTTCTTTCAAATGGCTAGCAGAATTTTTTAAATAAAAATATTAATTTTTATTTTAAAAATAAAAGATCATACCCAAAATTGAGAGTTTCAATTGAATTTTTTAAAAAATACAATGTTGACATTGTAAATGAAAGAAGAAAAATATTGAATCAAATTTTTGGCTAAAGTTGTCAACCAATATATCAATAAAATCACAAAATTTTCTTCTTGATCATGATATATAATATATATGGACAGAAAAATAACAAGGAGGTTATGTGCTAATAGGACAAAACTCAATTAGATAAGGTATCAATTTTTAGGCCTCAAGGGGTGACAAAATAAGATTAGGACTTGTGAGTTTCTAGCTAAGCATGCGATATCCATATAGTGTCAACTTTCAACTTACAGAAGATATAGAAAATTTTTTAATTAAGAAGAAATTAAGAATGAATGAATTAATGAAACAGGAGAAAGAAGAGAAAAGAAAAGAACAAATGAAGAAATCAGAATCGACAATATAATAATAAGCAGGCATAGATTCCAACCATAGAATTTGAGTTTCAGAATCAAATTCTCCATGTCTCTTTTGGTTTCTGTTTAACTTTCACTGTCCTTTTCATCAGAAAATTCCAGTGAGCATCTCACATTTGACAGAGCCCTCAAGAGAAGGTATTTTGGATTGATGAACTCATGAAAGATCCTTCAAAAGTTGCCATATGGTTGTACAGAAAGATCAACAATTTTATGCTACAATGAATAAAAAACCTACTCAGCATTATTCCTTGCCTGGTAGTGAATTTGATTGAACTATCTGGTTCTGATTCTGAGCAAGCGTAAAGGCTAATAACAAAAAGTAACCACTAAGGCACTAACAAATAATCTATGAGCAAAAGGCAGCACAAGAAGCTGATGAAGCTTTCACACCACTGTTTTTGGACAATGCAACAGCATGTCATTAGTTAGGCCTTAAAATATGCCAAACACCAATGCACCAGCCAGAAACATAATTTGCAGGATCACAACCTTTAGCCTGTTAGCAATTCCTGATTTAGTTTCCTAATGGCAAAGGATAAGGCTACTGATAAAGGAGAGCGCAGGCCTGATGAACAACAGCAGCTTCAATCAGGTCCCCTCCTTTTATTCCTCTCTCTCTCTCTCTCTCTCTCTCTCTCTCTCTCTCTCTCTCACACACACACACACACACACACACACACACACAAAACATATATAGCATTCTCCTTGTGTTGTGATTCACTTTGCTTTTGCTTATAATTTTCAAGGGAATGTTTCAAACTAAATCATTAGCATCACCTGCTAACATGCCTGACAGGTACAAAAAGGAAGTGCTGCCCTCATTATGTGAAGAAGAAAGGGGATAGAGGTTTCATTGAAGGATGGTAATCTTAGTTCTCCCTTGTTCTTATTCTTTTTTACCTTTGAACCACACCAACACCGTCTTTAAAATTCAATCTCTTTGTTCTTTTAGCCATGATAGTTATATTCAACTTTGGAACAATCCTCTCTAGGAGCAAGTTAACAAAAATTATATTGTTGGCTTCATAATCACATTTTATAATAGGATAACTACACACCTCATGGAATCAAAATAGAAATTTTAAGTTAACTTGCACCTATAGGTTGCAGCTCAAGTGATAAGCAAGGTTGAGTTAAGCGGCTTAAAAACATTTGCTAAAAAGGAAGCCTTAGTACTCCAAACAATATTAGTCTCATACTCAAAGAATGTGGGAATACTTGATGAAGAATCAAAAACTTGCACCCATAGAATTAAAATGCAGACCGCATCACATGATGCAGCCGCAATTTTGTGCTTGCGGCAATGTCCGCAACCACATCACCCCACAATTGCAAGGTGATCTCTATTCACAGTGGAGCAACTATATCGTAGCCACAACGGCTTCAACATCACAATTTTTTTATAAATTTTTTTTAAAAAAATTTAGTATATTACTTGTAAAAAAATTTCATGGCCATTGCGGCCAAAACCCGCATTACAGTAACTACAACGCCTGCAATCACAATAACTATAATGCAACCATAATTGTAATTTAAAACCCTGCTTGGACCTAATTGATTTCTTTTAAAAATATTTTTTCCAACAACTTAATAACATAAAGTGAACTTTTTTCCCTAAACTCTCTTTATGCCTAGAAATTTGGTGAGGACTTACATTTCTACTCCATTAGTTGAAAAATAAAAGAAATAAGTATTAGTCCAAAGAACCAGAGGGTTTGTACTAAAAATGTGACCATTTTAGATTTTGTCACTTCTTTATTGACTTCAATGATTATGCTCTTTGGGAACTTTGCAGCCTCTTTGCTTTGTGCTGCTGCTGGCTCTGTGATGTCTGCTTTGATTTTTACTGTAGTGTAAGATGCAGAAAGATGGCGAGGATATATCCATATCTATTGTTATAATAATTTGAGTGATTAATGTTGCTGAGTATTTTAATTATGATAATATATTAATGTATATTTTACTGCACCACAAATTTATTTTTTGTGTCCCAAGATGTGTGCTATGAAGTTCTTCGGCAACTTTTACTATCCTCTGACTCCTATTGGGTTCTGAGTATGTAACAGTAGATCATGAACCTAAATAACATTTTTAGATATATTCTTTTAAAATTTCTTTTTAATTATTCTTCTTTAATAAAGTAAGTATTAAATAAAAAAATAAAATATTTAATATTTTAAAAAGTTAATAAGAATTTCATACTTAGAATTGTTAAGATGAGTTAAACAAATATAAAATTATTCACATTTTTATTATATATACATACCTTGTGCTAACTTGCTTCTTGTACATGTTTTGAACGAAAAATATATAGCAGAGTTGGCCAGTGGTAAAATAATAATAATCTGATTGTCATGTAATATCCTCATCCGTATTCGAATATCTCTCTTCCAAAAATCCCTCTTCCCAATCAAAAAAAAAAAAACAAAGAATTAAAAATATACGAGGTATTGTATGCTACATTGAAGATGAAAAAATAAAATAAATCGACCTAAATTCTATGAGTATGTCCTCGGTAAAATAAGATTATATCATATCAACGGATGATTCTTTGGTGTTACAAGTAACCCACAAGCCACAAATTGTGGCAAAATCATTACAATGCACATTTAAATTCTTTTATGAATTCTTTTTTCTCAATTTGATCAAACGACCCTAATTTTGCCATAAATCGTGGCATATACTTATGACATATTCTCCCATATCAATATTATTAAACTATAGTTCATATGAATGAATGCCAATTTTTTGTTAGATTTATTTGTTGTAGAAATAATGAGATATTAAAGTATACGAAATCCATGATCTTGATATAAATAGCACCTT
Organism: Castanospermum australe; assembly: GCA_019955255.1. Taxonomy (NCBI): domain Eukaryota; kingdom Viridiplantae; phylum Streptophyta; class Magnoliopsida; order Fabales; family Fabaceae; genus Castanospermum; species Castanospermum australe. Next base: position 1,201 of record NSJW01000629.1, on the reverse strand, counting down.
TCAATGTGATGCATTACTATCCTTTCACATTTAAACCAGTTATAGAAACACAATCTAATTTTTAGATGAATTATAAAAGACTAATAAAATTGTTTTTATGTGGTAGTGTGAGATGGAGTTTTTAGAATTCATCCAATAGTCTCCTTTTCAGGTTGGTCTAGGCAGGCTTTCTAACAAATTTCATAAAAATTTTACTTCCTAAAACTACTCAGTAAATTTTAACTTGTGACAACAAAGTGACGAGTGAATTCCCTTATCATCCAAGCCAACATGTATTACTCAATAAAATAAAAGTTTTGTTATTTGCACATCAAAATTTTACATTTTTTCTCAACACCTCTAATGTGACAAAGTTCTAGTCACAAGTCAATCTCTCTTCTCTTTTCCTTTGTAACTAAAAATTTGTCACGTCAAAGGTATAAAGAAAATATGTAAATTTCTGTAGTACAAATACCATTTATGATAAAATAGTTTATTTGAATAAATATAGATCAAAGGGCAGATGATGTTTGGAGTGATCTATTTATTAATGAGAAATGACCAATTTATTTACAATATGATTGGCAAAGATCAAATTGCTCTTCTAAGTTCTAATAGCAAACACACCATGTAAGTTCTAATAGCAAATACACCAGGATCCAGGGTTAGCTTTATGTATTGTTCATCCATGATGAATAATGTTGAGGTGGAAATGGAATGAAAAGCAATGCAATGCTATGGACTTGGCTGGCTGAGATAATGCTGAATTAATAGCTATGAACAAATAGCATTCCATGAGGCCCACCTTGATAAAAACCACCAAAAACTGGTGGAGGGATTCTTGCTAAAACAACTAAAACGAATAGCATTAGTCATTGTAAAGAAGACAGGTGAAACTTGTGGAAAACAAAACTGATGACATGATAGGAGGCACCATTTTATATACTCATGCATCAATATTTCCTTTCCTTTGACAGACATGAAAAAACAACTTACATACCGCATTAGACTACAAGACCACACTAGAAGAAATGATGAAAGAAAAAAGGAAGCAAATTTAACACATTGAAGTACGAAGTTGCCTGCAGGATCCAAAAATAATGGTTGACAAGTCACCTGAAGCGTAATCGGAAACCATAAATCTATCTCATTTTAATCCTCACGTTTCTTCTTCTTTTCTATCTTTTTTCTTTCACGGGCATTTTCAAAGCAGATTTTCAGG
>NSJW01000628.1:0-178642 GCA_019955255.1 Castanospermum australe | reverse complement strand
CTTTCTTGTTTTGGAGAGAACTTATTAAGCTCATGTCCTCTATAATTGCATAATAAAGTAGTGTTAGTTTCACCACCATCCTATTTGCCACATGAGATTTGGATTCTATCATCTGACAGATACAAAATTTATTATATAAGGACTCATTCTAATAAGTTGTAGGGTTTTTTATTATAATTTGAACCTAATTATCTATCACTTTAATTAGCATTTTTTCATATGACCTGAGAATATTATATAGTTTATGCATTTTAGCCAAACCAGAAAGGTGAAGCTTAGCACATTGGCCAGAAATGAGAAAAGCAAATTACTCTGCGTAACAATGCTTCATGCAATTTAAACTAAGATTACGATGAGCTTGGGACTGCAAAATTAAAGTATGGTCATTAGCACAAATATAACCAAAAGAAAAAAAAAAGAAAAACAAGACAGAAACAATTATTTGTAGGGGCTGCCCCCATTGAAGAGGATAGTACTCCCAAGCCAAAAAAAAAAGAAGCATAGGAAACTGATGTGATAGTTAATTTAGAGAGGAAAAAAAAAAAGCCGCGCTTTTGAGTTTTACTTCACATTATATTTTATATTTTAATAATATTAATAAAGGGGCGAGCCTAGTGCCACTCCAACTTGTTGACCTTCATCACTGATCTGTATGTGAAGTGAATTGGCTTGTTGTTTTTTTTTTTTGTTGGTAATTTGAATTGGCTTATTGCTGAAACTAGTTGGATGTCTCTTGCTCATGACCAAGTTGAAGACAAATTGAGGACTAACGAAGAAAATAGTACGTGTTCTGTATCACTTTTAATTTGGTTGTTATATTTTAGTTAAATAACCACACAAAGACTCTTGTCAATAATGTGATTACGTGATCCTTATATTAGGCTATGCACACTTTATTAGGGTTAGCCTTACTCTTAAGTGAATTTTTAATGAAAAATATTATTTATTTTTAATATTTTTATATTATTTTTAATAAAAAAAAATTAGCTTTTTTTATTTGAGGGTAGGATAACCCCAAATTGGGTACCATAGTGTGATCATTTGATTAAATTTAAGCTTGTGAAGAGAAAAACTGCTAGGGTTTAGTTGAGTAGGCTAAGTTCTCTTCGCACGTTCATACTACTGAAAGACAGTGCTCTGCTTTGCCTTATCAAAGAGCCACATTCTACTTGAAAATTAGACAAAACTAGTTACAGACCTTGCACAGATGCTTAAAATCTCGAAAAAAGCACTTGAGATTTATTCCATCTTCTGTAGAGATATAGTTATGGAAAAATGAACTGGTGTGGTTGAAAATGTGTTTGAGGTGTGTATATTCTAATTTTTCAGTATAGCATCAAAAGTAAAAGTCATGAATTTTAAATAAACTAACTTCATAATTAAAGAAGTCACTCTCACGTAAGAAAAACAAAAAGTCACAAAAGTATAAGGGAATAGAAGAGAGGTAAGCTAGAGAGGTTAAGAAACAATCACTAAGTTAAAGATACGATAAACATATTGAAGGGAAAAGCTTAGAATAGTTAAAATATGTTTATTTGACTGAAGAGGAGAATTAAGGATAGCTAATGTGGCCACTCCATATATATCGTATGTTTCAGAATTTATATATTATAATATATGTAGTAGTACCAATGCTTAAGTTAAGTGAGCATATACAGGAGTGCTCTTGTGATCCAACTTCAAAGCTAGCACCAAGTAGACTTTTGAGTTCATGTTTATATATATAGTGTTATGAATCTATATAGCTGTTTAGAATCCTCTTACAATTAGACACATAGTTTTTATGGAAATTAGTTCAATTTATAAATGAAAAATTTTATTTGGGAAGTTATAAAATAGGAATTGATTTAATTTTATAATAAGGTTTAAATATGAGAATTGATTTTCAAATCAAATCAAATTAATTTAATTTAAGTCAAATAAATACAATTTATTTTTTAATGGTTTCAAACACAATAAAAAAATTGAATTAGTTTAGTGTAAGTTTCATTTTTCTACTTTTTTATTTTTATTTTTTGATTATTTTCATTAAAAAGTATGAATTTAAAATGTATTTAATTAATAAGTAGACAAAATGTTCATCGATTGGCCTGGTTCAAACCCAATTTATTTGAGTTTTAAATTTAACTCCGGTTAAAATTAAATTCTCAAGTTAGAACTGGGCTGGTCAAATTAAACCTAACCCTAAAACAACTTTACTTTTTTGTTTAATAGGCTTAAGTTTTTCATAAATTCTCTCTGTTGTATTAAACAGCACTAATGACTACTTAACTAGGCTAACTCTAAAAAAAAAAAAATAGTCATTTGCTTGATTTCTGGAGTGAGATCCCTTCTTAATTTTAGATTATAAGAGCACTATTCAATTTTAAGTATAATATTGACCACAACCTAATGAAGCCTCGTTGTGTTAGCACAGTCTTATATGATGCCTTCGCAATTGCATACATACATATATGCATACATATATATATATACATGCATAAATATCGAAGTTTGTCTTGCTATGGAGCACCATTTTTCTAAAGCTCCGAACGACATTGTTTCAATTTAATGCATGCTGTCTCTTTCTCAGCGATTTGCAGGAGAGTTCACTGTAGCTTGCATTGACAGATCTTGGTCCTTGGTTTATTTTTGTCATAAATATAAAATTATTTATGTATTATAGTCTAATAACTTAAGTTTTTAAAGAGTTAGTTTATGACATAATAAAAGGCTCTTGCGTGAGGAACATGCTAAAAGTATAAAATCATTTATATGTCTTCAGTTAATAACTTTAGCTTTTTGAAGATTTAGCTCATTAGGAATAAAACTATTCATGTGTTTTTACCTAATAACTTAAACTTTTAAAATAATTAATTATTGACATGATATCAAAGCCTCTATAATAGTTTGGATTCTTGTCGCTTCCATTCTTCACAATTAAGTTGAATTTAGCACAACCTAAGGTAGGCATGTACATTTTTCATGCTTTGAGCTCAATAAGTTCTTACGTAATGGGACATGTTAGAAATAAAATCATTCATGTATTTTCACCAAACCAGTATATTATTTACACTTCAATCCCAAAAAGCTCTTAATGAGGGAGTGTGTTAAGGAATAAAACTATTACATATATTTTTACCTAATAATTAAGCTTTTAGAATAATTGACATTCTTAACATAAAATTACAAAAAAAAAAAATATAAAGACAGATATCTCTCTCTCTCTCCCTTTACCCCTTCCCCCTCTTAATAACATAGTATTTAAACCTTCCCGCCTTATGTATATATTCAGGACTACATATCCTTTGTCTAATTATTGTGGTAGGAGACATTCTCCATTACTTGTAGCAGCCCTTCAAATTCCAAATCATTTCATGGGAAACTATGAATTATGCTGATAGGAAACTCAGCCAATGCTGGATCGAAAGTTGTCCATTGTAATATTTGATTGTAGTCTGGCGTTTTCGTGACATGAAATCCTCTGACTCTATGTCTGTCATCTTGTTCCTATGTAATCTCTCGTTGAAATACCAACAGAAACACTCATCTGTCTGTACCCTACTCTCACATATTGGAAACGCTTTCCATCCTTCAACAATATTATTTACACATTATATTTGTTATACTATTCTTACTCAATTTTTCTTTTAGATAACATTTTAACATACTTTTTTTATCTTTTTTTTAAACAAGAAAGTATAAAAAATGCCACGAAGGAATACAAACAACATTGTTCTTCCATCACTTTAGTTACTATTTAAGCAAGGAAAATGTCATTCTTACATTTGTTTATAGTGTCTGTCTTACATGCTCACTTTCAAAGAGAGAGCTCTTTCGTTTTTTTTCAAAAAATAAAAGATATAAAGACAAGGTGCATGAAATAAGTATGTGAGTAACGTTATTCTTTATTCAATTTAGCTCCCCCTAAGAAGCTGCTCTTTGATGGGACTTTTGTCACACTAGCTAGCTGATCCAATCTCACAATGCAGAGAAATTCAATGCAAGTACTTTCATGTTTGTTTTCTTTTTTCTTTTCTTTTTTTTCTTTCTTTCTCTTTTATAGTTTTTAAACTTTTTCTCCTTTTTCATGAGTTTCTTAGATGAATAGATGATCATTTTGAATTCATTCAATTTCCAGGATATTTTATTGGCATGTGCTAGCCTAATAAGGAGGAGGAGAAAAATGGGGTAGTTGGTGACTAAAGACATTGCATAGTGGGCTAGTCATTTGTAGTTACTTCTGCTTTTGCCTTCCATAATTTGCATCAACTTCTCTCACAGCTGATTCCCCTAAAAAGGTTGCAGGGCCTCTCTCAAGCCTACACCGAGTAGAGGGAGTGAAAGTGGAAATGAGCACTAAGAAATTCCAATTTGCTCATAGATGAGAAAAATCTGTTACCATATGACTTTGAAATTCCGTCTATTATTTTTTTAAGATACACGTTACACTATTCCCTTATTTAATACATATATTATATTGTTTTTATGTTACTTAAGGAGTACCTAAAGTGTATTATATAGAATTCATCTCTTCTAAGATAAGTCAGGTGCAAAAAATCATGTCACGTTTTAACATCATCTGAGTATCACTGTCGGGTGATGACTTTTTTACTCCGTACGAACCTCAGAATTTTTCATAAGCATGAGAGTTCATACTTACTAAGTATTAATACAGCAAAAAGTGAATTATATTTTTAAATACAATAATTATAATTTAATTTTTAAAAGTTTTATTTTATCAAAAATATATATTATTATTATTTTTAATTAAATTAAAATTATAAACTAATTTAAATAAGTTTAATATTGAAAAATACTCCTGAATCGTACCATAAATAAGTTGAGACATGAGACATCTTTGGCAAACCGAAGAGGGGTGACATTAGCATTACTCTCACCAAGAAAGGCCAAAATGCCATTGGGAAACGCTTTTCTGGCTATACAAGATAAGGGACAAATACCATAAGAATTTGGACTATTACTTAAATAATTGGCAAAATTTAAAAAAAAATAAGTAGCAATATTTTCCACCCTGAATGGTTAGTTAAATTAAATATATGATTAATAATTAAACACATAGATTCAATTAGTAGCTGATATTTCTATTTGGATAAATTTTTTTCTAGTACATGTAAATATTGTCAGTTAAATTTCTCTTTTCAAAAATTTGTCTATTTATTAAGAATGAGTTTGTTTAGACAATACTAAATAAAATTACTCTGAAATTGTCAAAATAAGAGAAAAAAAAAAGTCTAATGTTTTATGTAAATATATTACATGAATGGGAATAAATTGATAAAGATCTAAAATGCATCTTACTCAAATGATTCCTCAGTATAAATAACAAAAGGAAGAAGTTAAACCTACTCAAAGTATACTTTCTATGCCCTTAAAAATAACTTGGAAGAGTGAAAATGGTTGCACTCTTCTGTTAACTTATTGTGATAACAATTATTTGAGAGGTCAAATTTCATTAATGATATGATAATGCATAATTAAATAATTTTTATCAAAATTAAAATGTTAAAAACAACTTGAAGAGTGAACATGGTTGCACCGTTTTGTTCACTGATTGTATATGCAAGTGAGAGACAGGAGAGAGTGAGGGAAAGTGCTATATAAGATTCCAACTTTTGTTCTCCGATTTCCCCAAGAAACGGTCTTGGCTTTTCCTTCATCCCTTCTCTCAAACTTATATCGCTCCCTCTCTTCCCTCTCAACAGCTACTCTCTTCTCTCTCTCTCTCTCTCTTCTTTCCTCTGTTTCTCTCTGCTTTTCTTTGCTGCATATCCATCCCTCCAACGTACCTATAACTACAACTACCAAAGCAACCACTTTGCATTGTTAATGCAATGGCAAAAGAGTGCATAACGAGTATGCAATCCATGCCTCAGCAACCAAAGCACCAGGAGCAACGCAAAGAAGGGGAACCAGTGCCACCACCATCACCACCGTTGGTTTTCGATGCCTCGGTTCTCAGACACCAGCCCCATCTTCCAAACCAGTTTATTTGGCCTGATGAAGAGAAGCCATGCTTGGATGTGCCCGAACTCGTAGTCCCTTTTGTTGACTTGGGAGGTTTCCTCTCTGGAGACCCAGTTGCTGCAATGGAAGCCTCGAGGCTTGTGGGCGAGGCATGCCGGAACCACGGTTTCTTTCTGGTTGTGAATCATGGGATTGACGCCGAGTTAATCTCTTGTGCTCACCGTTACATGGATGACTTCTTTGACCTCCCTCTGTCTCAGAAACAGAGGGCTCAGAGGAAAGCAGGGGAGCACTGTGGTTATGCCAGCAGCTTCACTGGCAGGTTCTCCTCCAAGCTTCCATGGAAGGAGACCCTTTCCTTTCAGTTTTCAGCAGCGGAAGACTCACCCAGCCTTGTCAAAGACTACTTGTGCAGTACAATGGGCAAAGAATTCGACCAATTCGGGTAACCGAAAAACATGTCAAGACAACAAACATTTCCATTGTTGTTGATATTTCCGTTATGTTTCATTTGCTTTTTTTTTCCTCTGCTGCTAAATTATGTGTGTTTCCATACTGAACAGGAAGGTTTACCAGGACTACTGCGCAGCCATGAGCACTCTTTCTTTAGGGATAATGGAACTTCTTGGAATGTGCCTTGGTGTTGGCAAGGCCTGTTTCAGAGAGTTCTTTGAAGAGAACAGTTCAATAATGAGGCTCAATTACTACCCACCTTGTCAGAAACCTGACCTCACTTTAGGCACTGGACCTCATTGCGATCCAACATCTTTAACCATTCTTCACCAGGACCAAGTGGGTGGCCTGCAAGTTTATGTTGACGACAAGTGGCATTCCATTACCCCAAATTTCAATGCTTTTGTTGTCAATATTGGTGATACCTTCATGGTATGTTGCTCTGTTTTTCATACACTCATCTTGTCAAACAAAGAGCTTGAACTTTGGTTTGTGATTTCATATTTGTTGTTAAACCCCGTGTTGCTTTCTGTTGCTTAGGCTCTTTCAAATGGGAGATACAAGAGTTGCCTGCATAGAGCAGTGGTGAACAGCAAGACCACAAGAAAATCCCTTGCTTTCTTTCTGTGTCCAAGAAGTGATAAGGTGGTAAGTCCTCCAAGTGAATTGGTGGACGATTTCAGCCCAAGGATCTACCCAGATTTTACATGGCCTATGCTGCTTGAGTTTACTCAGAAGCATTACAGAGCTGACATGAAAACCCTGGAGGCATTTACCAACTGGCTTCAACAGAAAAGGTGCTGAGACTTCAAGCACTTAAATGGCATGAATGATATTAGCCTTTTATCACCCCAAAAGAAAAGTGACACTCAGGTGGAAGAGTAGTTGGTGGAGGGAAAGACAGATAAAGGGAAGGGGCAGCAAAGGCACTGAGACTGAGAATTGAAACAAGAATCAGAGTTTCTTCATGTTTTGAATGTGGTGCACTGGTGCAGAGTAATGAACAAAACAGGGAAGATAAAAAATAGTTATAAGGGATCAATAAGTAAAATTCATCAGCTAATTTTGTCATTTTTATTTGATGATATAGAAAGGGTATTAACTCTGCAGTGTTTCCTCTCTTGGTGTTATGTGCATAACAATATATGATATGCTATGTCCAAGCAACTTTTCTCAATGGAAATGGAACCATTACTAATGGCTTTGTAACATAGTGCCACCTAAATTCTTTAAGAAGCACCTAATACTGTGTTTAGTCTCAGTGAGTCTCAATGCTGATATTTCGGTCACACACCTTCACCAAATGTTAGTGTATCTCTTATAAAAAAGAAAAAAAAAAGTAACCTTTAAGATTATGTGCTTTATAGCTAGAAGGACCTACGTGGTACAAGAAGTTAAAACCAATTCATAATCCAGAAGATCATGTAGGATTCTTTACCCTTGGATCAGAGTCTTAACCTTCTCTTATTAATCAAAAATAGCAATCAAACAAGCCCGTGTTTGATAAATGCTTCAGAGAGGAAGCTGTATACCTTTTTTCTCCCCTTATTCTTTTCTCACAAAAAATAAATAAATAAAGTGACAAGGAGAAGCTAAACTGATTGTCTGTGCATTCATTTTCCAAGATATATTGAACTATTAGATTAACTTCTAAGTAAATATTAAAAAAACACTTCCATGTAATCTTTCACTAACAGTCTAATATTTTAAGAAAAAAATTATTTTTTTATTTTTAAAGACTCTTTCGATAAGATTTTGATTATAAATTATTTTAACTACAAAATAAGTTAATCCAAACATACATTAAGCTTAAGACTATTTCTGTGCAAAACAATTGCCTGAGAACTGAGATCCACATTATAGAACCACGATCCCTTCCTTGTTTTGAATTTCCAGATTTTAATTTTCTTTTGAAGGTCCAGTTGTTTGACTTATTCCAATGAAAACAAAGATTAACACCTAATGAAGCCTAATTAGGGGTTAATTAATCAAAATGATGCTTTGCTGCTACATCCTACATCACAACTCTCATGCATATCAACCAGCAATCTTTCTTTATCTTGAAGGTCTTGGACCTATATGGGAGTAACGTTAAAAAACCAGCAAGTAAATCGAACCAAACAATTAGTGGCCCACTCTTTGAATGATTCGGAGGAATAGGGAGCTAAAATCCATTGAGAATTGACAGAGCTCTCTTTTGTAATTTATGCACATATATATGTATATATATTCTGCAACCGCAAGCACTTGTTTCTTGGTTTTATTATTCTGATTTTTCATACCTGGAATTTTGGAGGCTTGTGTAATATTTAGAATACAAGGGAATACTCACCACAATCGTCTCGGCTTCTGTCTTTAGATGCTGCAACATTCTTCTCATGATATTTTAATCATTACCCTTGAAAAGGAATAAGAATGAAAATGTAAAAGCAAAACAAAGATAATAGGTGGTAGGATCTCTCTCTGAGTCCACATATATATATAAGTACTTTGTTTAATTATCTAATTCATGTAGCAGTTTCACAATTTTTCTTATCTCCTCTTTTGGTTTCCACTGCTTAATTTCCTCAGAACCAAACACAGTCTAGGACCCATCAAATTTCTATCGCCAACTCTTCATTAAGCAGAATGAATCTTGGGTGTTGTCTTATACACTACTACTGCTATGAACACTATCCCTTAAAAGCAACAAAAAGAAAAAAATTGTCTTGCCTCATTATTTTAAAATTAGTAGTATTTAATATCTTCAAATAAAAAAAAATGGTTATGGGTATATAGATCCCAATACTTAGTCCAGTCTAAAGATTTTCATGCCTTCTATGTTAGAAATGAACATTGAAATATCTTAATTAGGACTATATCAAGGATAAATTATTTTAAAAACTTAAATTATTAAGTAAAAATTTATAAATAATTTTTATATCTAAGACATGACGTCACGCAAGAGACAATGCACATGATAACATGTTATGATAACTAAATCACTGGAAATTTACATGAGACATCCAAGAATGTCAAGACATTCTTTCCAAGGTATCATTTTCTTATTATTGATGCTCTCAATTCGAAACACAAAATGTTCAAGATAATGACATGTCATACACAGAAGAAAATTACTACGAAGCATAGATTTGCCGTAGAATTAGCTTTGACAAAAAGGGGAAGAGGAAGAAAAGAAAGAAGTGAATTTACATTTGAACCCCCTTGATCAGAAATCACAGAAACACAAAATAGTTTCATCTCAGTTTTTTTTCTTCCCTCACTGTGCGTCTGGTTTTGTTCATGGAAAGGCACAGCCGCCACAAGTAAGGACAATGACAGTCCCATTCCCGTACTCTCTTCCAAAAGGCCCGCATCACGTGGAAACCATCTGTTGTTTGTTCTGGCGTCGCTTCTAATCCAACTCTACATGCATTATACAGTGATAATTATGAAATAATATATAAAAAGAAGAAAACCAAACATTTGTGTGTCCAGCACAACTACGCTCTCTTGAAAAACGACATTTCTTAGGATTTCTGTCACAGATGCCACCTTCACTCACCTATCTGTACTATTCTTTGTTTTCTAGCTCCTTTCACAGTTTCTTGTTTTCTTCTGCAAGTTCTTTTTTTTCTTTTTTCTTTGCACAATGATCGCCTCATAAAACAATGGTAACTATATGCAGAAGATACATTTGATTTTGCGTTTGGATCCTTTCAACTTTCCATTTAAGTCACAACTCTGTTTCAATGCCTCTGATGGAATTGTCACAATAGTTGGAAAAACATTTTGTAGAGTGCTTAATGGTGCTAGTTTTAAAAATAATGCTGATCTCTACAAGAATGTTGCATGCCATAGAAAAGGAGCAAAACATAAGGTTTTAAATTGCAACAGTACCTAAATTTAAAATGTAGATCGCATCGTGTGGTGTGATTGAAATATTATGTTTGTAACAATATCCGTATCGCAACCGCAACATTTTTATATAGTAATTATAATATAATTACAATCGCAATTTAAAACTCTAAATAACAGTCAATGTAAGTTAATACATTCTACAATCATAAGCTAATGTGATTGTTACAACTGAGATGTCCTAACACAATCAAATGATGCATGTAACACAATCAAATGATGCATTCGAGATTTAAAACCTTAGACGTAATTGAAATGAGATAGAATGTGACCATGCACAAGACTTGTATTCCCCTGTTGTAAAATTAGGCACGTGCCTCTCTCTGTTTAAGTGACTAATTAAACATTTCCCTGGCATTAATAGTGTATTAGTACTAGATCACCCGAATTGTTTTACAACACAAAATACACTTTACACTGTCATGAAAAAGAAAGAGATTGCAACCGAAGAAAATCCGGTAACACAAGCTGTTGGATGAAATAGTTTTTTCCTTTAAGGCATGAAAGTGACACTTTTAATTCACACACTCTTCACACTAACATAATTTCACTTAATTTTTTATTCAATGGTTTAGATTTTTTTTTATATTTCTGATACTTGGTGTGGGAGAATGAATTTCCTTTTCCTTTGAATTTAAATTTAATTTATTATTTAATTGTGTACTTTGAAATTGAAATTTAGGCCAAGATTAGCTCATTCTCTTTCTTAAATTATAAGTTTATCGAAATTAAGTGTCTGATTTGATCCTCATGAAATTTTTTAGAAGACCCTAATTAGTTTCCATGAATACTCTGCTTCAACCTCTTTCTCCTTGACCTTTTAAAAGTTCATTCAAGACAATAATAGAGGGAAAAGCATCCATATACATGCCCTTGAGTATTGTAAAATATATACAAGAGAGTAACCCTTAGATCATCCTCTTGATAAGACCAAGTTAACTATTCCAGTTGTTGTTTTTACTACTATTTTTTAAAAGAGTGGGGTTAGTTTAGCTGATGCTTCCAATTTGAATCAAATTCGTAACCTTTGATGTGGCACATAAATGGCAACGAGTCACTATCTTGTGCTTTAGCCTTAATTTTGTTTCCACACAACAATGCCTTCCTTTTAATATGCATATTTTTAATATTTATTATTATTTGTCCAGAAACGGACAAACTTTGCTTGTTTTTATTGGTAATTGTGTTCTTATTGGAAGAAGATATTGTGAGAAAAAAACCAAAAATAATAACAACAGTGATAGACACAATTTAAACTGTTTTCCCCCAATTTCTTATTACAAAATGACAATATCAATCTCATTAAATCTCCAAAAAATTATCTTTATCAAGTCTATCTGCTAGCTAGAAACCTAAATATATGTTTCTGTCTTATCTGATAATTTCCAGTGCATGCAAACGACAAAAGTTCGATAATTTTTTCCATTGAAGCTATAGCCAGGGAAACACACAACAGGAGTATGGAAATAGGAGTGCCACTCCCCCTTCCCCTCTTGATTGTTTGAGATTGATAATTATGTTTTAATAAGACAAAAAATGAGATAATTATACTTTAATTAGCCCAACATTTCTTACAAGATTAGCTCACTCTTGCTTTGGCTAAGTTGGCCATTTGAGCACCATTAGGACCACAAAACGACAAAAAAGCATGATCGGATCGAGTTGGTGATGCCTCGTGTTCTTTTCCCCCCCACCAAAAAAATAGAATAGTTTATAGCAGTTTTATTCTATTTTTTTACTCGAAATCTCATTCCATAATTACGTGCCAGGACGGCCAACACACGTAACGGTTTAATCAAACGCACAAAATCTTATTTCTTCTTTGGTCTTGTCGTTTCTTTTGTTAGATTGTGCAGAAGAGATAGTGAAATGTGCAGGAGGAAGAAACGACAAAGCTTCAACACATGCATATCCATCTCTTCCATTCTAGCCTCTTTGCTGAGAGAAAACAGTTCATCTTGGTGAGGTTTTTTTTTTTTTCCTTTTTTTTAGTAAGAGTTTTATTCGTACATGATTTAAGATTTAGGGTTTGCCACGTAACCGAAGACATTATAAAAATGTCTCAAAGACAATAATACTATATATATATTTTGTGGGTGAGCTTGCGAGAATGGCTTCCATTCGTTAGTTTTGTTTCTTCTCTTGTTTTGAGTTTTGTTATACAAATGGAATTGACTACTCGATAACGATGGAAGTATATATCTATTGCATGTTAAGCGAAAAACGCATAGATATGATGCATGTTGTCTATGCAAAGTCATGAAACATGCATCTATATGCCTTTTGAGTATATAATTATATGTTCCTTTTTTTTTTAAATTTATTAGTGTAGATTACACAATAAATGACATTACATTTAAATTAAACATAAAACTATTTCTCTTTTCTAAACTTTTTCTTCCTCTTTATTGCAGGTATATATGATTAATAATTAATATCAATTCTCAAGTCTTTCTACTCAGTGCAAAGAACTTTACGAACTTAAACAATGTGACACCTTCAATTACAAATCCTTTATGTCCATTAGACAACTGCAAAATTAACTTAATGTCGTGTTACTAAATAAATATTAATTAAGAACTTGGGTTCCACTCATGCTTGGTCGGCCTTCCGCCATGTTTCATCATGACTTAGGTTTGATTTTTGAATTTTTTTATTAGTGAATCATCTGTAAGTATTTCTATAAGCGTTCAATGGGCCTAGAAATATATCTTGACCTTGGACTGATGCGAGTCTTTTCTTTAACCTAAATTTTATGCCACAAAAAAAAAATAAATATTAATTGAGAACCAAAATCTGACATTTATGTTTATATGTGGAGACCACATATAATACCCAGTTGGCATGCATGCAGTTGCATTAAGGCTTAGAAAAAGGACAAATATCCCAATATGTAGACAATTTAAGAAAAGAACTGCAGAGTAGTACTTAACTACAGACGAGAAATTTATAAGTCATAAGATACATGAAATTTGAAGACTTTCATATTGAAATAACCTGTGTGTTCTTGTAGTGTTCTAAGTAATGTTTATATTCTGAATTTAGTCAGAATATATGACAAGTTCTTAGTGGCGACTGGTGACACACGTGATTCTACACCAATAACGCCAATTTGATGATGAATCACCAAATTAATAAATGCAATTATTATTATTTTTTTGCTTGAAGACACGAAAATTTATATATATTTTCAGAAGGGGTGAATCAGCCTCATGGTTTAATTATGAATTAATTGACATCAACACGATAGTGCCATGCATGTTTAAGAAGCTTATACAACGCACAACTGGTGAATGCTTAGTTGATTGATACGCATCTAAATTAGTTTGCCAACAATCATAGTGAATTTTTAATTACTTCTTAAGTGAGGGCCACTTTTGTTTGTAGCCAAGTTGACAAAGATTCGGAAAAGCTTTAATTAGGGGATGAGTGCAGATGAACATCGTAAGTAAGAAAGCATGCTTCATGTCGTAATATGTTTAGTCATTTTCACTCCTTTTTTTTTTCTTTGATCTGTGTTCCTATTTTCACGTTTAGCCCAAGAATAAACATATATATAAACTGTGATGAAAACAAAACTTAGCTAGCAGACATTGGCATTATCACATTCTTTTTTATTGTGGGAAAAAAAAAAGCTAATGGGAAGAAGAGGAAAGTTTACCATATTCCTTGTGTGCGTAAATAACTTGGTATCAATTATTTTCCCCTTATTAACGTTTGATTGCAATTTTTGTGCATTTTATCCGGAATTCAACTCTTGAAGGATGAGAAATGTCTTCGAACATAACAGTGCTTGTCAATCTCCCTATTATGTCTTTGCAAGTGTATGTTTTCATTTATGGCTTCCTGTTGAATTGAAACAGGCAACTGAAACGCAAAATTATTTCTATCTGCATCAAATTTGATAGTAGCATACTACAAAGTATCTGGATCAGATTACTTGGGCCACAGTAGGCCCAATATGTAAACACACAGAGAATGGCCGAATATTATTCCCATCTTGATGCCCAACAAGTAAATCTCATTCCATAGAGGCAGTGGGGGCCTGATGACCCAAAAAAAAAAAAGAGAGACACTGGGGGCCTCAAACAAGCCCTAGCTAGCCAGAATGCATGCAAAACAATTACACACTGCTTATTTCACATTCTAGAGGCAAATCTCACGCAGATCAAAAAAAAAAAAAACAAAAAAGAGGCAAATCTCAGAGAGAAGGAAAGACACCAACTTTACAGTTAGCAGGCTTTCATCAGGCAGTTCCTCTGAGGAGCCAATGAGGAAATGAAACCTTTCACTAAGTCAATCAATTGATTCGCTTTCAATGGCTCGGCATACTCTATTCCATGGCAACCCTACTCAAAGTCACTCACCACTTGCAATCCCTTGTCCTCCATCAACTTCACCAGCTCCTTCTCACGGTCCACAAGTGGGTCCCCCTCGTTCCCACTCACCAAAACCCTCCACCCAAGCTCCCTGATCTTATCTAGTTTCTCAGGACCATCCCTTGCCGTTGGATCGCAATACTCGTGGTCTCAACGCCGGTCAACGCCAGGTGGCAACGCCAGGTGGCAACGCCAGGTGGCAACGCCAGGTGGCAACGCCAGGTGGCCAACGCCGTGGCAACGCCAGGTGGCAACGCCAGGTGGCAACGCCAGGTCCCACATCAAGTCAGTGACACGCAGTGGAAGAACCGGGTCATTCACTAGCCTCAATTATGCCCCCGTCCTCTTGACCCCACCAAGCATTGGTTGGCGCAATATCAACCCTCAGATCTTCAGCGGCTCATGATGATCCACTCCTTCTGGTGCTGCACGTAGACCTGCGTGGTAGGCAATGGTGGCCCCAGCACTATTCCCCGTCAGGTAACAATTGGAATAGTCAGCGTATTGTCTCAACCACTCATCCCGGCTGCTTCCGATCCAACGCAGCGCTTCCACGGCGTCGTCATAAGCCGCCGCGCAAGCGGTACTCGACGGAGGCGACGACGGCTTCGATGCCGTCTGCCATGTTCACGCAGAAATCATGGAACATGGCGGAAGCAGCACTCGCCAGGATGCAGCCGCTCCCGTGGAAGAAAACGACGAGAGGCAGCTTGCGGTGGTTGGGGTCGGAAGCGGAACCATGATTGGGTAGTGCTTTTTGAGGTAGGAATATTCGGACCCAGGTGTTGTTCGTTGGGTTGATGGTGACGTCTCTGGTGAGAACAGAGATGGGAAGGGTGGCGTCCGATGCGGGTGAGGTGCGTGGGTCTTGGAGGGAGCGAGTGAGCGTGCCGTCGGGGTTGAGGACGATTTGGAAGTGCTGGTAGGGATCAGCGGTGGTGGTGTGAGATGGGGAGGAAATTTGATTGGACATGGTGGAGTAGGGGAGTTGGAGTTGGAGCTTGGTTTACAACGACAATGGAGGTCTACTCTGCTGCAACCAGAAAAGGTCAGTTGAATTTAATTTTAACTGGGTCCATGATGTTTAGAATGGAAGTTTTTGTTTTTGTTTTTGTTTTTGTCGCTTAGATAAATTTTCAAAAGGTCATTCTGGCACCTTTAGTTTAAAGGAATTTTTTCTTGTTTTAATGGCTGGACATAATTTTTAAATATACTATAAACTATTTTATTTAAACTCATTTAAAATTACATTTATAAAATTTAATTTAAACATACTCAAAATTAAGTTGTGTTAATTTTTATTTTTTTATGACACCGATAATTTTAATAATTTGTCATATATTAATTTATTGTTAATTTTTATAATAATAATTTAAAATTCATAAAATATAATATATAACTATTAAATGTCCAACAACAAATAAAGATGAGTTCCCAAAAAAAGGAGTACCGGACCCTTTAATCTTTCTAAAAAGACGAAATAAAACTCGTTATCACCCCGTAGAGTTGCTTTGCTTTCAAGGGTTCAGTATCTTGAACCCCATGATAGTCTCCTGCACTGAAATGGCCCACCACTCTCACACCCATCTCCTCCATGAACCTCACCAGCCCCATCTGGCGGTCCAGCAGCGGGTCCCCACCACTCCCCGTCACCAGCACTCGCCACTCACGCCGTCCGATCCTATCCAATCTCTCGGGACCATCCCCCACCGTCGGATTGGAATACTCATGATCCCGGTTAACTCCAACCGGCAACGACAACCCCCACAACAGGTCGTTAATGCACAGCGGCAGAAAACGGTCGTTCGCCAACCTCAGCTCTGATCCGGTCCTCCTGGTCCCACCAAAAAATGGTTGAACCAATATGAGCCCTCTGATCTTCAGAACCTGATCTTGAACACCCGCAGCTGCACGTAGACCCGCGTTGTAGGCGATGTTTCCTCCCGCACTACTCCCCATAAGGTAAGCATTGGAATAATCAGCATAGTTTCTCAGCCAATCGTCTGCTTGGTTGGTTTCGATCCAGTGCAGCGCCTCCACAGCATCGTCGTACGCCGCCGGGAGTCGATGCTCGGGAGCGAGACGGTACTCGACGGATGCAACGACGGCTCCGACGTCGTTTGCCATGTTGACGCAGAAATCGTGGAAGATGGTCGAGGCTGCACTGAGGAGGACGAACCCGCCCCCATGGAAGAAAACCAGCAGGGGAAGCCTGCGCTTGGAGGAGCCACGATCCAGTGCTTTGCGGGGTAGGTAGATCCGAGCCCAGGTGTGCTTTGATTGGTTGATGGTGCGGTCCTTGGAGAGTACGGGGATGGGAAGGGTGGGATCGGGTGAGGGAGGGCTATTGGGGGGTACGTTGAAGCGAGTGAGGGTGCCATTTGGGTTGCGGATGATGTGGAGTTTCTTGTAGGGATCCTTGCATGAAATGGGAGATGGTGTTTGGAGTCTGGTTGAGTTCACAATGAAGAGAAAACATAACGAGAATGCAATTGAAGTTCCCCAAAAGTATTTGAAATTTGGGAAAGAAAAGAGAGACATGGCTATAATAATAGAAATCTCAAAACTATGATGGCATACAAGATAGGGAGGGAGGAAGAGGAAGGGAAACTGCTTATGGAAGAAGAGAAAGAGAAGGAAAAATAGTTGAGAACTTGGAAATCTTTATCCTGTTAGTGTTTGGGCCTCGTCTGCTAGGCGCTAGCTAGTGGACAAAATTTTTGGAAGTTGTGGTTCCATAAATCATATTTGAAGAAGAGGGTGTTGCGTAATGAGCCAAGAAAACAATACAATAAGTTGGCATTTGTCTCTTTAATTTTTGGATTATGTGACGTTGAAAGCACACAAAGTATTAAAGATATGGACAGAGTGGAGACTTGATTTTCTCCATGTACCCGCAATGGAGAAGCTGAGCGTTGGAGGCAGATTGGCGTGTTAATTATTACGGGTTTAGTTGAATGAAATTCACTCTATAATGTTTTACATGTGAAATTTGTGTACATCAAATTAGTGGCTTGTTAACAGACTGGATGTGACTCAGACTCTCTTTGATTAAAGGGGCAGCTATTGCTCTCTGAAGAAGAAAAGGGCAGCCACGAATCTGACATCATGGAGATGGTGGTCCACTTGCAGAGAAGGAATAGAGGTGACGTAGATGAAACATTTTTCCCAAATAAACCATAAACTTTTTCTCTTCCGTCCAAATCAAGCACATTTCCAACGCAATGGAAGAGAAGCAGTGGCATATCTCAAATAATAATGACAAGAAAAAAAAAATCATGGCATTATTTGTTTGTATATAATCATAATGTTAATTATTAGATTATACTACAATTTTTACCATTTTACGAAGAGGAATAGCAAAATTACAATTAGACTCAAAGATCACTTGAAAAAAAAGTAGTACACATTCTCTTATGCTTAACATCTTGGCAACTCGATGTTTTCTGAAGTGAGAATTTAAAGGAAGAAGAAGAGTAAAAAAAAAACTACTGAAATTGACACATGGTGGGAAGATTTCTTCAGCATTGATATATGGAATCTCTGATTCGAACAAAGAGCGGCTCTTCTTTGCTTTGGTCCATGAGTTCCAGCCCGTGACAGCCTTCCCCGAAGTGCTCCACTACGTCGACACCCTTGCTTCTCAACATCTCCACCAACCCCACTTGGCGATCAATCAAGGGGTCACCTTCACAACCAGCTACTAGAACCTGCCATCTTAGCCGTTTGATCTCGTCAAAGCAGATATCATCTCCTTCATCCACCACCGTCGGATTACAATGCTTGTGGTCCCGGTCTGCACCCACCGGCAGCGCCAACTCCCACATCAGATCGCCGCCGCTAAGAGGCAGAACTGGATCGTTGGCCAACCTCAGCTCCGACCCAGTCCTTTGGGAACCACCGAAAAAGGGGTGGTGCAATATCAGCCCTCTGATCTTCAACGGGTCAAAGTCATCGGCGGCATGGGACACGCGTAGCCCTGCATAGTATGCCACGTTCCCTCCTGCGCTGGTGCCCATGAGATAGCACTTGGAAATATCAGCAAATTCACCTACCCATTTCTCGCCGGTGGTTCTCAACCAGTGCAAGGCCTCGACGGCGTCGTCGTATGCGGCGGGGAGGCGGGCCTCGGGAGCGAGGCGGTATTCGACGGAGGCAATGACGGCGGGGAGTTTGTCTGCCAATTTGCAGCAGAAGTCATGGTTTATGGAGGAAGAAGCACTCAGTAATATAAAGCCACCTCCATGGTAGTATACAATCAGAGGGAGTTTTCCAGAGTTGGAGGAGTTTTGCAGTGCTTTCCTGGGTAGGAATATTCGTAGCCAAGTGTTGTTGATTGGGTTGAGAGGGACATCTTTGGTGAGAACAGGAGAGAGGGCATCTAGATCTGGGTCTGGTGTGGCTGGTGCGTCTGGGATCTGACTGAGCCTGGTTATAGTGCCATCCGGGTTCCGTGCAAGGTGAAGGTACTCCCAAGGATCAGTGGTGCAAACCACTGGCGGAGCTGCTTCTGTTTGAGGCTGAGACATGGTGATTTTGTTTAGTTGAGGGAATTCAAGAAGCTTGGTGAATAGGAATTGGAGGTTTGTTTGGGCAAACAAATTGTAAGATAGCCCTTCATCTACATTTGCTTGCAGTGTTATTTCACTTTTATGTTGATAGACTTCAAACCAACAAGGTCGGACGTGTTAGCGGTTTTAACTTGTGATTGCAGTTGAAATTATAGTAATTATAGTTATATTATAATTATAAAAATTATAAAAAATTTAATTAATATAATTTTAATTATAGTAGTAAAAACTCACAAAATATTAATATTAATATTATAATTATTATTACATATCATAATTTAAAACTATAAGAACGATTTTAAACGAGTTATACTCTTAAAAAAATTAAAGTTAAAACTTTAAAAAAACTCTTGGTAAGAACCCCTACTGATCAAAGACCACTGACAATTGTGTCTAACGGGAAGACACGATGAAAAATAAATAAAAATATTAAAGAGACTTCTGTTGGTACACCTTCCATGTGCCAATGCTTTGAAGGGAAGCTAAGCAAAGCTACATGTATCTACAAGGCCAGCTAGCAAGCCAATAATTTAATGACGTTGAGCTATTGTTTTGTCTTGTATCCCTACTATAAGGAAAATCAATGAACTTGTACTTGAGCATAATCAATGTTATATAGCAGCATTTGATAATTTAGTAGTTGTATTTTTGTAAAATTAGAATACAACGTGATGATTACAAGAACTTAAATATAGTCACTAGGACTTAATCTTATTGGCTTAACTGAATCGTAGAGTATTTAAGTAGAAAGATCTGGCATCGATCCAACAAAAGAATAATCAATATATAGTGTTTTAATTCATATTAATTGTTATATTGTTGAGAATATTAATCAAAACCTGGTTTGACTAATGACACTTCTACATTCTTAAATCGTTCTAAAATTTTTTAAAATTGTGTGTATATATATATATATATATATATATATATATATATATATATATATATATATATATATATATGTTGACCGTTAAATTTTATATGAATAGTTAATAAAAATTAAAAAGTATATAAATTTTTTAAGTGATTATATGATTATTAAGTAAAATCTAACATTAATAAATCCATGTAAGATTAATGTTAAAATGTACTTTTCTCACCTCTCACTTGATATATATGTCCTCTCATTCAATATTTTAAATAATATCTTCTAATACTTATAAAGTTTTTTATTTTTAGATTTAATTTTGATAATCTCATGTAAAAATTTTTTTTATACTATAATTATGTATTTCACATGATAAAAGGAACTTAATTATGATAATATATGAAAGGTTAAATCTTCGGATAATGTGACAACACATGATTATGGATCAGAATCAAAATTTTTATCTAATAAAAAAATTAATTAAACATTTAAAACTTATTTTAAAATATAATTATTTTTACATAAATTTTCGTCACAAAAATTAACACATCAATTTCCACCAAAATTAATAACAAAAATAGTGACAACTTTTTAAGAAAAAATTCAGTCACCAACATTGTAGCAATGTTAAATTTATTTTAATAAATTATAAAATATTATTTTTGCAATGGAAGTCGGTCATGAATTCCGTCTAATTGAAAATTTTCGTCCTAATTTTATTTTTTTTGTCTTGTTGTGGAATTTTTTTTTTTGTCATTTCTTGTAGTGGATTCAAGTAATCTTTTTATGGATGTATTCGTAATTAATGCAAGATGTTACAATCACTTTTCACAGAACGAGAGACAAATTACCACCTGCTATGATTAAGTGTATATTTAGATTAGAATTGTTTCACTTGATTTTAAATAAATTTAATTTTAGTGATAAATAATTTTGAGTGAAATAATTTATATTTTAAAAAAATTATGTTTAATTTAAAAATAAAAAATAATTATTTTAAATTAAAATAAATAAATTTTTTAGATCAAAATTTTATTTAAAAAATAATATAAATATCAAAATAAATAAAATAAAAAAATAAATAAAATTACATTTAAATCTTTAAAAAATTTATTTAAATAAAACAAACGTTTACTTAAATACATCCTAAATCGAATCAAATTGTAGTTTGATTTAGCCTGTTTATTGTAAGGTTTTGATTTGGTGTGATTTGCTTCGTGCGTAAATGCCCGTAGGGCCGTAGCTGGGGATTCGTTTTCTTTTGATGTTTCCCAACGTGATCAAGGTTTGAGGCCTACCCAATTAGCCTTGGTTCAAGCAAGGTATCAGGCCTAGCCTTGCTCCAATATGGAACGAGTCTCTTTCTCGACCTCAATCGATCAAGCCCAGGAGACAGGTGATCCTTAACCACAAAGTAATTCGACATCCTATTTAGGGCTTGTACATTTACTGTAATTAATATATGAAATAATTCATTTTAATATATTTATAAAAAATTATTTGTAATATTTTAATTA
Source organism: Castanospermum australe (assembly GCA_019955255.1). Classification (NCBI taxonomy): domain Eukaryota; kingdom Viridiplantae; phylum Streptophyta; class Magnoliopsida; order Fabales; family Fabaceae; genus Castanospermum; species Castanospermum australe. The sequence continues at coordinate 156,990 of NSJW01000628.1, read as the reverse complement.
TAAAAATAAAAATACTTGCAAACTTCTTGTAAACTTTCTGCCAAATCTATGCTATGTAGGAAAATTAAAATATCATCAAGATAAGAGTTATGTAAATAACTTTAGGACAAGGACAAAAAGTTTCAAATGCCATATGTTTTAACATTTCATAGTAGAAATAATCTAACATAAAAATGAAGAATGATTGAAAATTGAATATTAGAACAAAATTATATATATATATATATATTATTTATTTTAGGGCTTGGCGGTCTAAGGAATAAGAATGGTTCTTGTTACACATCATGCACATAGAAATTTAGGTGAGATTAGTTGAAGTAAGATGCCGCCACTTGGGAAAAAAAAAATGTGTATTTTACATGTCAAGGTTTTCTAGTGGAGTCTCTTACACACTCTTCGTTCGCACCTCTCGAGGCAGTGGTTTCTAAGAAACATTTGTCTGTTCAACCCATGAGCAACCATTAGAGAAAAGCTGAGTAACCAAACTGAAGAAATATCTAACCGTGCCTTTAAGCTAAGATTCTAACCATACTTGCCATGTTGCCCCAAAATAAGAGAGATTTATGAGGACGGTGGCTCATTATTATAGGCATAGGCATAGCAAACTGAAAAGGGCAGTTATGAAGCAAACTCTGAGAATGGTCGAGGTTTCTTTTGGGCATTTGCTACCATAATGGAGGCATAGAATGATTACCCCACAAGTTTGGCTAATGCTTCTGATCGTCGTGATTCCTTCATGTGTGCCACGGCTTGTTACTTATCTCAAATACTGAAACATGGATACAACGTGTATTTGCTGGACCACGCTAGCTGGACTGGGACAATGGCTTAATTTCAATGTGTGGGCATTTACAAGCAGCAAGTTATGGCATTGGAGAATGGCTTTAAATAATTGCCAGTGTGAACCGTGATATAACTGATGAGAAGGAAAAGATGAGACTCATATGTGAGGCCCAGAAGTTTGACATATATGCGTACGGATATGATGAATAGAGAAAGTGGCATAGAGTTGATGAAAAAGAGATGAAAAAGCATACAAGAAAAAGGGAAAGTGATGGTGAACTATCTTTATCAGCAAATCAAAGAAAAAGAGATAAGAGAGCGATCCATACTGACTAATTTAGAAGATCTTCCTAGACTTTCCCACAATATTTTTTTAATCTCTAGAAAGTGGAAAGAAAGTGAGGAACTCAGGATCCAACTCAACTGCCTTTATGTTTTAGTCTTTGTCCTCTCTGAGGTCTAGAATATCATGTCAATTTTCTCTCGATTATATATTCTGCATAGCTATATTCAGTCGGATTCGTAAGTGGTTGGTCGAAATAATTATATTGCATCGCAATCTTAAAAATACAAACAAAGTTCAAATATTGAATTAGTCACTTGATAAAAGATTTTAACTGTTGCTCTCTTGATATAAAAAAAAGAGAAATTCTTCCCACTACTTATAATTACTAAAAAAAAAAAGAACTATATTCGGCCGGGGTGAAAAGAACGAAAAGCAACACTAGTAAGAACTCCCAATATATATTTTTCTTTTCGTTCTCTTGTTAGCCAAAAGAATTAGCGAAAGAAAAAAAAAGAAGAAAGTTAAAAAAAAAGACAATTATCCCATTTAATTAAGAAACAACAATCTTCAACCATGCTTGATATATTCAAAATGCATTATATGCATACAGTTTTGTGAAATGATAAATAGCTCCTTAATTTATTCATCGAGGCAGCAAATTCATTTGGTGAGAAGCTTGCTACTTTGATTACATGCTCTAAGATGCTTCTAGCGTCAAATTTGTTTTTAAAAAGTGTGATGTGAAAGAGGCTTTAAACGGGTAGGAGGATTAGTTACAAAGCAAAATTTGAAGATATAAATCGTTTGGAACATCTTCAGCAAGCATGATGGATCCATGTGCACCCGTTTAACGCCAATTTGAGTTCATTAAACTGTTCAAGGATTAAGGTATCCTCCAACTATCATAGTACGTTAGTACGATATTCAATATGCGGATCTGGATATCCAATCCACGGGTTCGGATATCTAAATTTGTGGATTAAGATCACCCTGTCTACGGATTAAGATATTTTATTCCGCAGATTAGCATATTCAAATACCCGAATTCGGATATAGATAACGTAGTCTAAGTTTTGATATCACAGATTAGGATCTCAATTCACCCCATAAAGATATACCAATTCATGGATTTAGATATTCCTATTCACGAATTATGATACCTAATTCACAAATTAGCATATTTCAGTGTGCGGATCAGCGTATGTAAGTTCCCGAATTGGGATATAGCACTTCATGGATTAGGATATTTAAAGCTGTGAATAGAAATATCCTAGTCGACTTTTTAGGATAACTTGGTATATTCTAGTTTAAATTCAATCATGGTCAAATTCCACAACATGCCATGATAAACAAATGCAAAGCCAAATCACCACATGCAAAAGCATTTAAAAAAGTAAATAAATATCCTAAGAATCCAGCGATAGAAAGCCAACTGAGGTTATATTTGTATTGGTGAAAACTGAAAAGGTAGTGGTGAATGGAAATAATGAGAATATACTAAAATGAGAAAATAGTTTAAAATTAAAAAAAAAATGTGGCCCAATATCTACATTCTATAGTATACATACTTATAGCTATAGATTGACTGCGTGTTTGGTTCACGGTTGATGTGCAAGGATGAGTTGCTACTCTATAGGAGATATTCCCCAAAACCCTTTCGCATTGTAGAAAAGTTTAAAGACAATTTTAGTGTATGTTTAGTTTTAATTAGTTTTTTGAAAAAGTTATTTTTTTAAAAAAATCTCTTAATGAAATTTAATTATAAAATATTTTAAGTACAAAATAAGTTAATTCAAATGTAAACTTATTCAAAATTTATTACAAGTCTTACTTATGCTGTATGTGATTAGAATGAATAAGTATGTCTTTATCTGAAAACAAAATGGATCGCTCCTTCAAAATATAGAATGTACATTTCATTTCATAACAATCAGTTTAATTGTAATTATATTGTGTTGAAAGATGTTAAAATCTCACATCATCTGTCTCTAATTTATGACGTGGTTTATATATTTATTAGACAACTCTATTTAGTATTAATTAAATTCTAACTGTTCTGGCAGGTCTATATACCTATAGTTTTTCTTTTCTAAATGGAATAACTATTCCCTATTTACTTTAGATCTTGTAGGAGAAAGATAGTATCTCCCACGTAGTCAGTTCAAAGGTCAAAGTTTATGTCTTTAAACTTGTAATAATTTGTTTGTAGAGATGGAAAAGTACTTAATACGATCTGTAAAGACAAGATTCATATCTCAATACATACAAGATGCAACTTTCTTACTTTCAGCGTTGGTTCTATTACTTTCACCTTTGCATGAAAGCTTAAAAGAAACGAAATTGCTCTTTAATTTAGACAGCGTGCAATCCCTCATAGAAAAAAAGGATTTTAGACGTTAGGGTTCTTCCACCCAAAGGAGCTCTGAGGTTTCTTTTCTTTCTTTTTTCTTTTAATATTATTTTCTATTTTTGACATCTCTGAGGTTTCTGACATAATGCTTTTTTGTATAATATTATAAAAACCTAACCACACTGACACTTGACAGGGAACATTTCCAGCATAAGAACATTAAATTTTGGATTAGGTCATGGATATTTTATGCACCCCAAATTATAAGCACGTTACTTTCTAGGCATAACCTAATCCAAATGAGATTCCAATTTATGTGCAATAGTATACACAAGCAGATCTGAAATAAAGTAAATTACATTTCTCCTCAACGAAGTTGTCCTTTAAATTAATTTAGGCTTTAATTAATTTTTAGTGTGTTATTCATCGTGGTCTTACTTTTTCAATTTGTTTATTCTGTCAAGTAGTAACGTGTCACATTTAAAATATTAATGCACTGATTTTTCTTGGTCGCTTTTCGTTTCAGAACCATAAATTCTCGAGAATGGTACTTGCAAAATATTACGTTGAAAAACTTGAACAAGAGTGACTCCACCTTAGATAGGAGAAAAAGTATCAAGCAGAAGAAATGAACTCAGATGAATAAAACTTGTACAAAAGCAAACTTGTGAATGAAAGATTGAGCAAAGTATAATTAATTAATCTTCCTAAACCCCTCCTTTTATAGTTTATAGTAAAGTATTTCTAACAGTTACTCAATTATCAATCTAATGTTCATTTTTCATAACAACATAATTTTACAAACTGACATTCAGGGGCGAAGCTACATGAACAAAAAAAAAAATCGTTCCTTGGAGATCACGTTTTAAAAAAAAATTCAAAAAAAAAATTTTACATATAAAACGTTAAATTTAGAAAAAAAAAATTTGGGGGACCAAGACCCCCTCATCTAACATGATGCGCCTGCATCAACATCCAATTTTGATTTTCTGTTAAATAACATTATATCAACCAAATAAAAAGAGAGCAAATATACAGTCATGCTTTCAGTATAAAAATATAGGCTTACCATATGTTTGGCTTTATTTTTATAATAAAATTCAATTAAAATTATTTATGCTTTGTTTTTAAAAACATAATAAAATAATCTAAATACACACATCAAGCCAAAAGTAATAATAAATTCACAAAAGTCCTCATTGATAAAAATTAATGTTATATCTGTCGATAATTAATTTAGGAAAATTTAAAGCTTATATCATTTAACTTGATTTATATACATATTCGACTTTAGAATTTGAAAAAAAATACAAATAACCACCTTTAAACTTTATATTTGATTAAAAAAACACTTTTTATTAAATAAACAATTAAATACATGATAAAATTATTGCGTTACATGCACATGATATTAAAAAATTAACGAAAAATTATGCTTTTCATTTAATATGGTATTTTTATTCTTATTTACAATTTAACTATCCTTAACTAAAATATTAATAAATTTATAATAAATTTTTATTTATTAATTTTCTTTCATTTATAATTTTTAAAAATCTGCAAATCACTTAATAATTGTGCTAAATATTTAATTAATAGCTAATGAAAGATATTTTTCACGGAGATCAAAATTTAAATATATAAACTATACATTTATCGTTAATAACAATTGTCAAATACAATGTCAAATAAAAAAATTCAGGTACAATGTATTAATTTCTTTTTGTTTTTGAGAAATAGAATCTATATTGCAATCCCTCTTCCTCCTTTCATTAATGACCCAACGACCACTTTCATTAATAGATCATTAATAAAAGCTTTATGGGTGTACTTATTAGATTTCAAGGTACACAAGTGAATTTATGTTAGGCTGGCATTCACAAGGAAATTTTGCCACAATTTTCTTTGGAAATATGCTCCAATTAATAAAAGATTTTGAAATCTTCCATGAATGTTTTTATGACTTTTTAACAAGTGGTTGATAATCTATTTGTCCTTATTTTGATGCTTTAGTCACAAGAAGTAACTTTACCTTTTCTTTTTTTTTTGGTTAAATTTATCTTTTCATTAGTTTCTTTCTATATAAAAAATAATAAACTGACACTGTATTCAACATTCAATCCTTAATTATTAAAAGTATATATATATATATATATATGAAAGATTATTTTCATAATGTAACATATAAGTCACATTTCTTTAGTTAGTTGTTAATGAACTTCCCTTTCCCTTTGTTAAAAATAACATGACATTATAATATAACTGCTTCGAATCAAAACCCATAAAAATCAAATTACTGAGAATCAAATATGACAGCCAGAGAATTCATAAATGTGAAATAATAAAAAAAAAAAAAGTGCAATAGAGGTAAAGCAGAAGAACATTCACATGAAGGACATTCTCACCTAACCAACCTTACTGAAGAACAGAGAATCAGCCATGCTACCAAACATTGCCCACCTCATCTCTCACTTTCGAGACGTACCAATCCAAAACTGAAATACACTGCACCCACTGCGCGCACACACACACCCACCAGTGCTTTTCAATTCGAGGATAGTGATTCTGATTTGATGAAACTTACCTCGCAGCAACCCCAATCAGCAACAGCCGCCAATTCCACCACCAATGTCTCAGAACCCTCCCCAGGCCCCTTGCTTCTCTTCATATATTTAAGGTATAAAAAATGACAAAAATTTAAACAAAAATAAAATCTTCTTTTCATTCTCAGTCTCCAATGACAAAAGTACACAGAGCCTCAACCTTTGAGCCTGCCCCCACCACCACCACTACCACCGTTTATTCATGACTCACTCACTGCACTGCTGAACCATGATGTATTGATATAAGTCACATCAGAACCCCACCGGCGGCAGCTGACAGAGATGACTGCAGCTGCAGCAGGTGGTGGTAGCAGTCGGCGGCTGTGGGTCTCTGCTCCGGATTCTGGTCCATGCACCGGCTCTGAAGCTCCCTCAGCATCTTGGGCACCCCAGCCAGCCCACACGTCTTTATCAGGTGCCCCACCCCCCACATGTCCACTTTCACCCCGTGCAGCCCCCTCTCCATCTCTGGAGCGTGCCCACCACGCGCCACCTCCTCCCCCGCCTGCTTGACGTATTTGTTCAGGTCCGGCGCACCCGCGGCCTCGTCGAATCCACAAACGAACCACTCGTTTTCCCTGTCGCTCCTCCTCATCACCTTGTCCCAACCCAGGTCCCTGTGCATGAACGATAGGTCGTGTAGCGCTACCAACGCTTTGGTGACGTACTTCAGAGCCTCGACGAGCTGCTCACAGTTTGCGGGCTTGATTCTGCACCCTCTTGGCTTGAACACCAAACTCAGGTCTCTCTCGTACGACCCGAACAGGAACTCTGCATGAGGGATTCGGTGGTCGAGGATCTCGTAAACCTCTTTCGCTGCTGCCCATCTTCTCTTATCTGAGAACACTCTAGTGCATGAGTTTGGGGTCATCTCTGTTACAGTTCCGTTGCCCAAGTCCACCCTTTCGAAATCACTGTAAGTGAATGCCTTGCAATTGCTGATGCTAACGCAACGTTTGCTTAACAGTGGTAACAAAGCACCAATTCTGAAACATGGGACGAGTGCTTTGAGTCTATCCGATGGTGAACTTAGACTTATTTCGTATAAATCAGTGCGGCTAATTCCCTCTTGTGACCTACTCAGAGCACAAAATGTTACCGAATTTCCAATGGCATAGTATCCCAGAATATAGGGCAGATCCATATAGGTCCACAGTAACTTCTCAACTATTGCAGATGAAGGGTGAAGTTGACCCTCCCTCACTTGATCAGTTTCTTCCCCTCTCCACAAACAATAATTGCTCACAAAACCAGTCACATTAGGCCACTGATCCTGCAACATCTCAGCTGAGGCTGAAGAAGTGGGTTTTCTAGTCATCACAATTTCTTCGGGGCAGAATCTTGACACAACCCTATTGATGCAGTCATCCCAGAGGCCAATGTAAGAGTCTCTGCTCGCGGAAGTAGCACATTTAAGACTAGGGTTGCCTCGAATGATAGGGCCTATGATGTCATACACGATGGATCTACAGTCCAATAGTTCGGTGGAAGAAGTTGTGAAAAACACTTCCTTTCCTTGAGGCAAGTCCTCGAACACTTCCCTCCTCAGTGGAAAGCGCAAATCTTCAGGTGGTGGCTCCTGCAAGTGCCGTTTCAACTCAAACAAGCTTGGTAGTGCTTGTGGTGACACCCGCAACAGGCAATCCACGTAGTACTCAGTTGGGTCCCGAAAGTCCAACGGAGGCATCGCTGCACCAACCCAAAATTAAATATTTCTGCCAAATTAGCACCGCAATAATATATAGATAAATTAACAACAGAAAGATTTTCCCAAATTCAACCCCACCAAACAGGTAAACTACTGGCACAAAGTATAGACAGGGAGTATTAAAACAACTTACATCTTATGGAGGGTGCTTTGGAGGGAAGCTGAACTCTTTCAGCAAAACCTGCGAAAGAGAGAGAGACACTCACAGTCTGATGGAATCCTAGAACATGTAAAACAAAGCAAATAGTTCAGGAACAGGTTTTTGTTTGGTACCAGAAGAAGCTGAGGCTGAAGACAACTTTCTTCTGCCAAAAACTTTGACTTGTTGTCCGGAAACGAATCTATCAACAGAGAAACCTTTAAGAGGACCATCTTCGAAGGACTCCATTGGGCATGGCACCATAGCATCATCAAAGAAAGTGAGCTCATCAGCATTCAGAAAGCTTGAAGCTTGAAGCCTCACTCGCCCTCTATGTAGTTCACCTTCTTCAGCCCATAAGCTCACCGATTCCTCCCAAGTCATTCTTATCTTCCCAATTCGACGGAGTTCTTTCGAGGAAGAAGCCAAGCAAGGGCCTGCAATGTCCAAAAGAGAGTCCAACCCTAATAAGGTCCCTCTAGGGCCATGAAAGAAAGCTTCACCCCCACTTGTCATAGTTAATTGCTTCGTCCTAGCTGCAAGAATGACAAAGTGGGAGATTAGAAAGTTTGTAACTTGCTTTCATTTTCACGTTCTAAGACATTCCTAGAAGGATGAGAAACAGTGCTTGTAGCAGTCAGAGAAGCACAGTAAATACGTGCGCTTGAACTGTTCGTGAAAAATTTCAAACCTACTGTGCATTCCATAAAAGGGAAGGAAAAAAAAAAAAGAAAAACATAAACTTTACTGTGTACCGAATTACGCTAGAGAAGTGCATTGAAGATTAGAGTGCTGAGGGGAAAGTGGGGAGTTTAATGAAGAGAGAAACGGCTTGTAATGTGAGGAGCTTATATTTTCCATTTTTCATGCTATAGAGCTTTCATGCTTTACAGCAAACCTGATAGAGGGAGCTCATCTTCTTTGAAAGGTCGAGGTGGGGGCAGAGCTCTTGTCCCAGCAAGAGCTGTCCTATTATCATCTCCAGTCACAAAGGAGGAACCGGCTCTTCCATGAGAGGATCTCATTCTTGACCCCATGAACTGAGAGAGCTCTTCAAAAACCTCTTCATCAAAAGAAGCTGGAAGTCTATGGAGCTTTCCTCTCATAAGGAGAGAGCCTAAAATAACTCTTCCCAATTTGTTCTCTTTCACCCCCTCTTTCCCATTCATACACTTTTCTGAATTCTCCCAACATGTTATCCCATTTAGTCCCTGCAGTCTTGGCATCCCTGTTGACCCCATGCCTCTGAAGAAATTCAGCCACTTCTCTATCTTTATCAGCCCTAGTTTTTCCTCTAGTCAGTCCCAATTCTGCCTGCTCTGTTCTGGTAGATGACCCATCAGACCCACATTGGTATTGCGCCTTCCACGCCCTGGCTAGCCACAGCATCTCGTTTGGTTTCCAAACTGGGCTCACATATTTCCCTTTCCTGAGTTGCTGGTGAATTTGCTCTCCCTCTGATTTGTTTGCTTCCTGGCCAGAAGCTCCTGAGAGTGAAGGCATAGGAGAGTGACTTGGAGACGAGGTTGTATCCGATGAAGAAGCCGCTGCGGTATGGGCTTGGGGTTGTGGGTTTGATGTGTGTGTGGTTGGTGAAGGGCTTGATTCGGCGGGAAGCATAGCCATTTGTGACTGCTTTTGTTGTGAGGATGGCGATGGCAGAAGCTTCCATTGCCCACTGTATCTGGGTCTCTTGGGATTCAGAGTCTCAAACTGCTGCTCAAAGGGTGAGGAACTTGCACCACTCGAAACGTATAGAGGACTGGAAATGAAAGGGGTAGCTCCACTGACCACCACAATTGGTGACTGCTGGTGATGGATTGGCCTTGCCTCTGTAATGGATTCCTCAAGTGGGGCCTTGGGAGAAGATGAAATCTGCTGAGGCTGTTGCTGGTGTTGTGGGTGGTGTGACTGAGTTTGCTGCTGTTGTGGTTGCTTCTTGGCCGTGTCTCCCTTGTCACCCATCCTTGACAAATGGGCCCGATCAAAAATTAAAAAGAAGGGTTTGATAGGGAAGATAATTAGAGAGACCTAAGGGAAGAAGGAACCAGAAGAAGCATGACAAGAAGCTAGCATTGGAGTTGAACTAGCTTGTTATGTCTTGGTTGAGTTCAATGGTTGTTGCTGTTCTCCCGAACTCTCAAAAGGGTCTTTTGAATGCGCCTAGCAGTTTGATAGATAGATGGATGGCTCTGCTGCCATATCTTCAAAAGGGAAAGTCACAAAGTGGAGAGGATCACAGCAAGCTAAAGCAAACATCCGAAACGATGAAAAGAAGCAACAGAAAGGTGAAAAAAAAATTAAAAAAGTCAAGAGAGTGTGGGAACTGCCGTGAATGAGACGGTTCAGTTTATTTACCAGTTGATTAATTAATTGGAGGCTAGCACCGTTGTAATTCTGATGTGTCATCTTGACAAGTTTGGAGAGAGAGAAGAAGAGAGAGAGAGAAAGAGAGAAGAGGTGTAAGTGCATGATTAGAGAGGAGGGGCCATGATTGTACTGCTTCTGAAAAACGCGGCTCTGAGAATTTTAACATTGTTTTTAGTTTTCTTTTTCTTTTGTTTTTGTGTTTTTTGGGTTTGAAGATCATTCAATGTTGTGTGCGTTTCCGTTGTTTGGGAAGTGAGAAAGAGGGAGAGAGACACACACACATATGTTCCCGCGCAGAGCTAGGGAGTGGAGACTGAGAGTGTGCGAGTGAGGATTCGGACAGAGACGGGGTTTTGGTGTCTGTGGTTTTTGGGTTTGGGATGTGAGATGGGGACTGCACGAATCGATGGCTCTGCTCCAACAAAACTTTGCTTATGACAATTTTGGCTCTGTTCGGATTTCCTTCCCTTTCTCTCTTTCTTTAAATACAATTTCTTCTCTCTTCTCTTCTCTTTTGATGGACTTTGCAAGTTTTATTTATTTATTTATTTTTGTCTTTCATCTGTTTCACTTCTATTTTTAGATTTTTCTTTATTCTCAAGCAAGTGCTGCTGCCTGGCTCCATTTTTGGTCTTTACTTGTTCACGCAAAAGCTCCTAACCCTAATCTCCTTCTACATGTACTATAATACAAAACAATAAACGAAGAAATCGAATAGATACGCACAAAGCTCACCCTTGAAAACAATGAATTTAGATAATTAAAAAGCTCTATCTTTTTTATTATAAAAGACATTTAAGACTTTATGTACCTAGAAGAAAAATATGTCAAAGTTTTTTTTTGGTGCATTAAAAATTTAGGTAAAAAAGAATGCCCATCTTAATTAAGATTAGATCATATTTTCGAGTTCATAAATAAAAAGTTGACTAAAAGAATTATTCGTAAACATATACAGAAACCAAGCTCTAATATTAAACAATCATTAGAGATGTAGCCGCTTTACAACTTAATTTCTCTGTCTTTACTTATGTACTATAGATTCTTTATTTTTCTTTTAATCAAATAAAAATAAGTTCAACTTCAGCTATTAAACAAGATGATTTTTTTTCCTTTACAAATCAAATGGGTGAACAAAACAAGAGCGATATTCTATATACCATGGCGTCAAGAAGTGTCAGGCTCGTCTTAGATGTATCCCATGGTGTTAAAAGGCATGGGCCTAACATAGAAACTAAAACTCTGGTACGACCCACCTTGATCGAGAAAATCGAGTACCACCTTCACTGTATTGGATCAATGCCTGGTGGTTACTCTTCTTATAGGTCTCCTTAAAATTAGTTTGAAAGTGCAGGCTTACCATTACAATAAAAATGAATTAATTGCACTCTAATAAGCAAACTAGAGGTACAATAGTGCCCTAAATAAAACCAAATGGATTAATTGCACTAATGAGTATAATAGAGGGGGAATTACATATTTACTTAAAAGAAAAGTAAAAAAAGAAAATTACAATTATTGAACTGCAACACTCCCTTTGTTTTTCTCTTCCTAATCTCCTGAATAAGTCAATAACAAGAAACGCACGTGTACTATATTAAAAAAAAAAATTAAAGGATTTGGCCATCAGTCCAATTCTCATTTCCTGTAATCACTAATCAGTACCATACGGTTCAGAGTGAAGATTTTGAAACAAATTATTTATGTAGACAGGAAAATTATTGTTAAATTCAGTTTTCCTTTTTAGTTTGCATATGTTAACGTAGTTTCAACTTTTTCACTTTTTCTTTTTTATAATATCAGGTCATTAATTTCAAACAATGATTGACACTTTGCTATGCAGCATTTGGATGATACAAACACAACTCCTTTTTTTTTTATCCGCATCAAACACACTTTGAAAATATGATATTATTTGCATTATCCTATGTTTCGGGGATAAATGTGTATAATCTATCCTTATCCAATTTTGTGATAGTCTAATCAATTTGCTTGAGATATTAGCATTAGTTAAATTAATTTCTTTTATATCTTGTTTCCTTTCTAATATGGGTTACACATTTACTTTGTATAGTGATGATCTTGAGCTGTTTGTGCTCTTCTAAGATATTTTAAAATGGTGCAAGATGTTCTTTTGTGTGAATCTTTTGTTTAATGGGGTGCTTGTTTACCGTAGTCTTTTGCTTTTACAAATACAGTTTCTTCCTCTATTTCTTCCCTCATATATATAGAGGTTGTACTTGTCATATATCTAAAGACATCCCCAATCCTTGTTTTCTTTGTTTTTGACAATTTTGTTTTGATTTTGCCCCATATATTACTTTTACTTGGAAGATTGAAGTTTTAATTTATCAAATCTATCCGTTTATTAAAACTGTATATTATGTGACAATTGACAAAGACAGGTATCTCATGACGATTTTAAGTTTCAGTTTTTATTTCTATCACTTTTCTTATAAGAAATGCCAAATTTTTGCAATAACATATATGATTACACGTATCAATAATTTTTTAACTTTGACTAATATAACCTTAACTAAGAAAAAGTAATCATATTTTTAGTCAATTGGGGGTGGCAAAAAGGGTAGCGTATTCCATTTTCATACATTTCACCCATTAAATTTCAGATTTAAATTTCGAGCCTAACAAATAAAGTACCTAATGCTTAAATCAATGTTGTGCTTCTTTGGAGACACCATTATTAATTTACTAGCAATATCAAGACAGAAAATTTTTTCTAATTCAATTATAATAATAAAACCAAAACACTAAACTGTTTTATTTTTAATTTAAATTTAATTTTGATTCATTATTAATTTTGAATTTTTTATACTATCATATAATAAAAAAATAATAATGATTTAATAAAGCATGATTATCAAAAAAATAATGTTGTCAGTATTTTTAATAATTTGACAACACATAATAAAATAATAATTTAAAATTTTATGAAAAGCTGATACTTTAAATTTTTCATCTTATTTTAAAGGTTTAGCCAAATTGAGCCTAATAATAAATCAAAATTAAATTTTCTCATTTTATTCCATAAAAATTCTGAGACCTGCTCTAACGTATTGGGATTGCTCACTCAAGTTTGTGCCTATTGTAAAGGATTCCGCTATTTTCAGAAACTCAATTGTTCAAGTCTTAGTAATCTCTGGGAACTCTTATATTATCTTTAGTTTAGACTAGGCTTCTTTACTTTGAATATAAATAGTTGTAGTCTATTTTTAATTCAAATACTCTTATCATAACTGTTCTATATATACTTGTCTATAAACTGATAGACATTTAAACACAGACCTTTCAGCATTATTTGTATCTTGCTTGCAACTCTTATTAACACGTGGACATGAATTTATGAGAACACGATTCTATATATATGCGAATGAGATATTCTACTAGCTACTCCAACATTGTGCAGTTTTTGTTTATTTGAATCTGTATGTTTCTCATACCCTTCAGTTGTAAGACTTACAACCAAACAAATCAATATAGTCTCTTTTCAGATTATTAGGACATAAGCGAAGGAAAATATTTGGTAAGGAGGCAATACACACATTTTGCCTGAATTTCTGATCGATTAATGAAAGAAAATTAGAACAGTTGAAGAATTCATATCAGCAGCAAATTAATTAAGTTTGAGTTTGGCAGTATAATATGTATTTAAACTTCAAAGTAATGCATCGTTCAATGAGACTCCATGGCAGCACAGCACAGACAAACTATAGTCCATTATTGGAAATTATAACACCTTTTTACCCAATATATATATATATATAACATCTTTGCTGCTTTCTCTCTCTATGGAAAGGGAACAGATCAAGTGCACAGTTAATTGGGTCTTAATTAGCAACCAGCAGCAGGACGGCGCAGAGCTAATGCACAGTTAGCGCACCAACCATCGCCAAAAACCACCTTTCTGCATTATTTGTCTCTCTTTCTATGCTTTGCTTGCATGCATAGGCTACCTCTACTTGTCACATGAAGCATTCTGCATATACATAATTGAGACAAAGGGCTATTTCCCGTAGCATTAAACTCCGCAGGAAGGAGAGTGTTGCATGAGCTCAAAAGAAAAATCATATCCACTCCCATTATTGTGCCATTGCTTCCTACATTTAGCCCCACACCTGCACTTTAAGTGTCATGCGGAATTGGAAAAGCTTGAACCCAAAAGCCTATAAGCCACGAGACCAAGAAACCTCTACCACTAAGTTTTTGAGATTTATTTATTTATTGATTTTATAATTTCTATAGTCATTCTTTTCAAAGATTTTTTTTTTTTAAATTTTAGGATGATTTTTATATACTTAAAATCTTAATATAACAACAACAACAATAACTAATAAGCTTTATTCTACTTGGTGGAGTCAGTTATATAAATTAATTGATGTTATTTATCAAAAGCCAATTTTTTAGTAAAATTATTTAAAGTGAAGTCTTTCTAATGATTTTTTTATAATGTTTTCCTAAGTTTTCATTTATTGATTTTAATTAAATCGATCATCTTCCATTTAATCTGTTTTTCTTACTTATTTCTATCGGTTTTTTTTTTCTTGTACGATGAAATCACCTTAATTGAACGAGTTTTCCTTTTCTTCACAAATCTTACTATAAGTTTCTCATGAATATTTTTTTTATATGTCAATTTATTTATCTCTACTTTTTCATGTTTTATATACTCTTTTTTTTTTTGCTTTTATAGATATTTTACTGTCTAATATTTGATATCTTAATGCATGTTTAGGTTAGTTTATTTTATATTTAAAATAATTTATAATTAAAATCTTAACAAAAAAGTTCTTTAAAAAAAGGTAATTTTTTTTTTAAAAGTTAAGCTAAACTAAACATGTTCCTTTTTTTTCCTCAAAATAGGCTCACTTTGTATAAGATGGGAGAAATAGACTACAATTATTGTATAGCACTAGCATGTACTGTACCGTACTCTCCTTTCGTAGCAGACAGCATTGCTATTAGTTAGAATTCAAAATCTTTTATACTTTTTATCCCTTAATTGAATGGCAACAATTGAGGATAAAATACACTTATGTCTTAATTAATAAAAACTTCTTTGTTAATGGATTTTTTTTTTTGAGTTGTTAGAATTTATTATGAAATAAAATTGGAAATAAAAAAATTGGATAAATTTATTTGAATCCAATTAAAAGTAATTAGGAAAGAATATGAACAGACAATTGAGAGATCTCACCCACAATAAAATTGTAATTTTATATATTTTCTCTCTATCCAAGGCCATGCTAAGAAATTTTTGTTATGCCGAAATAAAATGCTCATTTTAAATGTGCAGATATAGGATTCTGGAGTGAAAGTCACACTTAATACTTGAATTTTGATTTTTTTTACTAGTTACAATATGTGAAAGATATGTATATATTAGAGAATAATGACAAAATTAATTATTGAAACCTTTTCTATCCCCTATAAAATGTGAAGTTAAACCAGTATACATAATGTGTTTTGGTGATTTATAATAGTTAGCGTACAGCAATTTCGAAAATACAGACAAAATTCAAATTTTATAGTTGTCACTTGAAAAAGATTTGAATGAATGAGAACTTTTTTTGTCACTTTTTCATAAAGAACAAGAATATAAGATCATAAGTCAATATCAATCAGATTTTATTTGAATTTCACAGCATATAAGACTTGGACATCAAAAGAACACCATATCTAAGGATAATTGTGGTTCAGTAAAAGAGCAGAAAGACATAGAATGTCCACAGCACAATGTCAAAGTTGACAGTAGATAAAGATGAGATACTGCATCGATCCTGCAAGGCTGGAAGTTGGACTCGATATGGTTCCTTTTATCGCAAAATCAACACAACGATGTTGCATTATTGTGCGTAGTATAATCATAAGTTCCTCTAGCTTTAATTTGCTTCCTGTTCTTATATATTGCAGCTGGTGGTTAATGATGATCATATATATGCTCTCTGCGAGCGAGAGAGACCACACGATCGATCCCAACATTGTGTGCATGCAATTAAGAAACATAAATTGAGATTATGCAGAGCACTTTAATCACCCCCGACAGGTAACATCAAATTCTGTTGCATGGACATGGTGTTATTGTAGTCACTGAATCAACATAAATTTCGGGTTTTGATCCATCCCTATACTTGCAGGCAGCTCGTGACTGCTATATCCCATCTCATCTCTCCCTTTCTACAGTTGCATGACATAAGGCTGCAACTGTGAAGCTGTAGACCATCATCAGGCCCATGCATATACACAAATATAAACTATACAATCTCTGAGCCAATCCTCCACTTTTGTTTTTTCTGTATCGCTGCTTTGCATTTCTAAAACCGTTAGCTATAGATCGAAACACAGAATGACAAGTAAATGGCATATCAGAGAATCTCTCTCTCTCTCTTCCTTTGCTTCCTAGACCTACCCTTGTTAGGCCGGCTCTGCTTCATCTTCACCTAGGCTGTGCCTACCCCTCCCCCCCTTCTCTCTCTCTTGTTCGTATATACACACAGAAAGAGACAGTCACGGAGGAACACTTAATGGGGTTTTATTATATATCCTCTGTTTAGTGTAAATGTTCCTTTCAGAGGGTGCAGAGCAAAAATGGTTTCACTAGCATTGGGAAGCTTTATGCAGACACAGTGCCCTTTTGCATAAATGAAGAGGGGTCCTGTATTTTTCTCACCAGCCTCACCCTCTCCTCCCAATTTCGTAGGGCTTCCTAACTCTGGCTACGTAGGCAGCACTTATAGGATGACTAGATTTGGCCTCTTTTAACCACACAACATTCACATTGGGATTTGAGATGATAAAAGCTGTTGCCACATCCGAAGTTACAAAAATTCAAATTTGTAATATAATTTCATTAACAATAACAATTTCATGATGAATTTGAATTTTGCAATTCTTATTAACAATTTTATTACTAGTACATATACAGAAGTATTATATTATTTCAATTATTAAACTTTTCAGTTATAATAACAAATTCTAACAATGCATGCACAAATTAATGCAAAAAAATATAATCATGTATTTGCTTTGCAGTATTTTCCTCCATGGCATTTCTTATTCATACTTACCTAATACCTAGCTTGCCTCCTCCACTGTTTGCTCTGCTGTCTCTCCCTCCAATAATGGATAACGTTGTTCATGGGAATCATAGACGAGGCATTTGCAGTCCACTAGGAAGGGTCTACTTTGAGGGACCAAAGAAAATGCTCGTATTGCACAACTGGTACGAATACGATCATCCATCCCAAGTTACCTGAATGGTTTCTCTCAGTAGTTGAAGATAAATTGGCTCAAGAACTTCAAGACGTCCATGTTGATTTGATTGTAAGTTATGGTCTTGGTTGATAGCAAAGCATCCTGATAAACTATGATCTTATTGGGTTTTTGTTTCTTCCAGCAGACCTTTTCGCGTCCTCACTTTCAGGCAATCCAAGATATTGGTTGAACGTGTGAAAGATCAAAACAGGGCAATGTGTCCCAATCAATGATTATTGCCACATTTGCCTTTCGGCAGTCTCTCAATCATGCTAGCCAAGAGTCCATCAACTCCTTGTTCCGAGGCCTTAATTATTAGTCAAAATCATCACACATTCAAAGTAACAAAAAAATCGGCAGTTTCTTAATTCAAAATTAAAACAGTCTGCTTATAAAGAAAGAATTAAAGAGGGTCCAAAATATTCATTTTTTTTTCTTTACTTTTAAAATGGTAGTAAAAGTATGTTACTCCAATATTATTGCTTGAGGTCACCTAAAAGATTTCATTCAAGGATTTAATTTCTCCATGTGGGGATGACCACTAATCTCTTTAATCAGTTGAGCCAACCCATTTTAACACTACCAGAAACTTTATTAGTTAGTTTAGCGTATGAACACGTTTTCCTGTCTATATATTTCTAGTTTGTGGTTGGTTGCACGTTTTGATTTCTTAAGGTGCCTATTCTGATTGGTATCAGTATTGGATTTTTGGATTGGAGTGCAATGATATTAGAGATTCAATCTTCCATTAAATAACTTTTCCCTTCTCCTACACAGGTGCTTTCATGCACCTCTTACTTGGGTGTCATCTCTAATCCAGATATATTTATATTCAGACCTAAATTATCAAAATATGTAGTAGAATTTCATGTTTACACCTCTACTCTCTGTCATATTGGAGATGATTGAAGTTGCTATATAGGATATTGGCAGTGGATAACTATGGACTTTGTTAGAATAATCATGTTCTTGGTATTACCAGGATTGTAAAAATTTCCATGCAACGTTGAAGGCCTACTTGGCACAAGTGTATATGAAAGCAACAGTAAAAGAAGAGTTTGTCACAACAATTTTATGTTCGGTACTGCTAAATACTTCAATACGAGAAATATATGGAATCTTGTATTCGCACATTTTGTAAGTCAACATATTGGGAGTTCATTGTCGAGAGTGCTCAGCAACAACATACTCATTTTGTCTAGGTGTTGTTTACAATTTGGTTGGTTGAAGTTGTGCAACACAATGGTTATAGTTTCGGAAAATTTGCCAAAGAAATGCACTTATATTTAGTTGAGGGTACTCAAACATATTTGTAGAGAAGAGCTGTAATTGCTCATAGTCTTAAAATTGCATAAATACTCATTGCATATATGATTTCTTTGGCTCTTGATTAGGAGAGACTGCACTTAAGTTTTGAAATCATTGGCAACACAAACGCAAACAACCCACAACTTGAAAAATATGAAACATGAGAATGCAGTATGAAACCAATGGCTTTCGGCCCCACAACCAATGTTAAAATCTGATCAGACAATGAATTAATGAAATTTCCTATTTAAATTCAATCAATTAAATTATTTAAATCTTTTAATCAAATCAAATGACGTTATAAAAATAATAAATATATAATATTAAAAAATTTATAAAAAATATCATAAAATATAAAATAAATAAATTTTTTAAAATAAAAAATTAATAATCGACTAATTTAAACAGTTTTAATAAATTTTGTCTTGTTTTAATCAATTTAAATTAATTTAATCATAAATTTAATTAAAAAATTAAATAATAATTAATTAAATATTCAGTTAATAATTAAATTCACTGGCCATCTAATTTAATTTGATTTTGATAACAGTGCCAACGACATACTTTTTGGACCAGGATGGAATTTTTAGCGTGAATGGGATCCTCTAGGCAGTTCCCAGATTGTTGTGAGGAAGAGAAGCTATAATCAACTGCTGGTTCCTCTTAGATGGATATGGCCCACTATAAGTACTAATGCAATAATTACCCCAAAGTGATCTCCACTAGTTGGGCTCGATTGTCCTCGATAGTATAAAATCCAAATCCCATTATTTTAATCCCTCCATGCATCATGTGATTTGGCTCTTAAACACCCTCTCCCACTTCCAAAGCACACAGAAAGAGAGGCTCTTGCCCTTTTCCTTTCAGGTATATAAAAATATATATGAATTGCGGCCCTTGACATTTGGCATATGTACATCTTCAAGGACCGAGTCAAATGGTGTCA
The DNA here is from genome assembly GCA_019955255.1 of Castanospermum australe. NCBI lineage: Eukaryota > Viridiplantae > Streptophyta > Magnoliopsida > Fabales > Fabaceae > Castanospermum > Castanospermum australe. Next base: position 137,231 of record NSJW01000628.1, on the reverse strand, counting down.
TCGGTGGCTACACAATATAATAATAACATAAAAAAAAGGTGACCAATGCCAAGAAGGTACCTTACAGCTTCACAAATATAATAAATATCCATCTCATTTTCATAAACAGGAAGATGTATATTAAATTTCACATACACACACAAAACAATAAAAAAAAATTATATTATTTGATACATATCATTTGGTATTTTCAACTTGGATTGCTTCGTTCCAATCTCTTCATGGTCCTTATCATTTTTGTCATCTTCTTCGTCTCCATTCTTGTAAATCAATATTGGAATCTCTTTTTTTCTCCTCCCTACGCCACCCTTGAGCCATTCCACCACCTCCGTCATGCTAGGCCTTCTCTCCGGGGTGCTATCGGTGCATCTCATAGCTAACGCGACCACAGATTTCAACTGCTCCAAATCAAATTTCCCCTTCAAATTTGGATCTGCAATGTGATTGAAGACACCCTTGTGGACATATGGTGTGACCCATTGAACAATGTCCCTTTTCACCCCGCCAGGGAGTTTTTCAATTGGTTTCTTGGCACTAATAATCTCCAAAAGCAAAATCCCAAAGCTGTAAACATCGCAGCTCTCAGAAACCTTCCCCCACATGGCGTATTCTGGCGCCAAATATCCCAGGGTGCCTTTAACCCTTGTGGTAAGATGGGTTACACCATCCGGTATCAGCTTTGCAAAACCAAAATCAGCAACCTTGGCTTGAAAATCAGGGTCTAAAAGAACATTGCTTGCCTTTATATCTCTATGTATGATGTGAGGATTTGCCTCATGGTGCAGATACCTTAAACAAACAAAAATAGATCACTAATTGTTGCAAAAGTTCAATAAGTTGAACACCACGTCAATCTTGAAATGAGTTATGCAGGAATGGAATATTCTCAAATGGAAAAAGTTGAAAAGGGTTTAGAAAATAGAAATGATGTTTAAGTTGCTTGCCGGCAAGCATCTGAACCCCTTCTACAATTGAGTTTGAACAGTTCAACAGATCTTCTTGTTTGATTTCTTATTTGTGTTGTTTTAATCTAGGAATTTTCAACCAAAACATAAAACTTAAGAGCTTTGAAGGATAGATCTAAAAGGAAGGAACACTTACTCTAAACCTTGAGCTGCTCCAATTGCTATGTTCATTCTTTTAGGCCAATCTAGCAGACAATCCGAAGCAAGTGGACCATACAAATGGGTGAGCAAGCTATGATTAGGCATGTAATCATAGACAATCAACCTTTCTTCTCCTCCTGCATAGAATCCCCTCAACCCCAACAAATTCTTATGCCTCACCCTTCCAAGTACTTCCACTTCAACTGCAAACTCCATCTCTGCCTTTGGAGTCATCGTCTTCAAGCGCTTCACTGCGATCTGCAAGTTCCACTGTTAGCCATATGCAAGTTTTTTTTGGCATGGAAGAAAAAATGTCTCATACTAAAACTTCTTAGACAAATTACAAAATCGAAATTGAGGACAAAAAGATGTGGACATAATTGCCTGGACGCCTTTACTTGTTTGACCCCAATAAACACTTCCAAATCCACCCTCTCCAATCTTATTATCTTGATGAAAGTTGTTTGTTGCACGAAGCAACTCCTTCAAGGTGTAAATTTCCCATGGATAGTCCCTACTCTTCTTGTTTTTGGCACTCCTAAGGTAAGAAAAAACCACAAACAAACACATAGATCAAGGGCTAGCATATATTAGTAACAATCAAATCGCAGATTTGTTGGCATAGTTTCATTACCAAAAAAACAAACGGGTGAGTTTGATGAAAGCATACCTTGTTTTTCCTTGCTCTTCATCAAAGAGGAAACAACAGTAACATTTCATGTGCATTTCTCTGATGAAGAATCTGTAAGATGATATTCAGAATCTAAATTCCTTTTTGGGAATAAAGATGTAAAACTAGGAAGGGTTTGGGGGGTTGAAGTTATATAGAAAAAGAAATGAAAAAAATAGAGTGAATCTTGCAAGGAAGAAGAAAAAAATATGTCGGCAAATGCAAAGAAGAAATAAGAAGGCTTATGGTAACGACAAGGTGCTGCCTTGGAAGTCAAGGAGTCTGAATGTTAATGGTGGAAGCACAAGACGATTCTGTATGCATTAAATGAGTCAAATAGTGGTTTATGCTATTGTTTGCTAGCTTTTTGTCAAGCTGCCCTCTTCCATTGGAAATTTCACACATTTATATTCCTGTTGGGGGTTAACATTCTTAAGCTCTATATTTAATTATAAGTTGTATGCATAAATTAATAGACGAATTAGTTTTTCATTTTGAAAATTTTAATCGATAGAAAGTGACGCTATTGCTACCAATTCTTCGCCTCTTTTGATTAAACAGTTTAAAATTGGCCATGGTAATGCATACCAAGCTGGGTGTGAAGTGTAAATTATTGATGTCTAATGGAATGGGTTCAGCTGCGATAGAAAGTGACCCTATCACTACCAATTCTTCGCCACTTTTGATTAAACAGTCTAAAATTGGCCTCAGTGATGCATACCAAGCTGGGTGTGTGTAGATTGGGTTCAGCTGGAAAGAATGAAAACACTTTCTTTATAAGGTTTAGATTCAATTTATAGACAATTTATAAGTATTACAATAAAATTTTATGAGACTTGTGACATATCCTACAATAATCACTTATTTACCAAAATAAATATCTAAAGAAGCCTATGTATAAAAATCTTTGGTTTCTTACTAGTTGACAAAATGTGTTAATCAAACACAATTAGCTGTAACCCACTCATACATACTTTGGATTAAGATGTTTACTCCTAGAAAATGCGTACATAAACTCAAAAGTATTTTTATTTAAAAGGAAGTTGTTGTATGTAGATAAAGAAATTATAGTTTAGTAACACAGATATGCTCTTTCTTGTTCCCCTAAATAGATGGCAAATGGAAGTTGAAGACAAGATTGAGTACGAAAGTACATTGAGAACAAATGATACCTACGAGCACGTGACTATTAAATAGTAGCATTCTGTAATGGTACGACTATCGGGTAATTATACTAATTAGAAACAAATGGCATTAACGTTGTACTTTTCTTGGCAACTACAAAATAACAACACAACTAATTACAAATTGTTAGGTTCATTATTATTATTATTTTAATGTAAACTAAAAATATTTTATGAAATTTATCTGTTTAAACTATTTTATAAATTTAATTTTTTTAAATCAAAAATAATAATTATATAATTTTTTATATAAAATATAACTTTTTAAAAATTAAATTACAATTCTTGTACTTCTATTTGCCAACACTGACAGTTTGGGTTCATTATTGGAAAAGGCAAAGAGAAAATATTTGATGAGAGGAATTGAGTAAAATAAAGGGAAAATGTACATGACCACTTGTTCCTTCTTACGTTAAGTTGTTATTTTCATTGAAGTCTTTCATCTCCTTTTCCTAGAAGTTGATGGTAGAAATCGTTGTTACTTATTTGATCAGCACGTGATTGGCGAGAGATTTTAATTTTGGTAACATGGAAAAAAAATAAAAGAAAGGAAAAGGAAATCAAGATTAGTTTCTAGGAATAAACTGAGATGTGCATGAAATCAACAGGGACATATCGCAAGGGCAAGGTGACAGAATGACGCTATTGATTTTTTTTTTTTTTAAAGTATTGTGGCGGTGTGGTGCTTTTTTATTAGTACTTTCCTCTTTGGGTTAGTTCAAGTAAATTTTTTTTACAAATGTTTGTTACATGAAAATGATGATTTCAATTTAAGTTCATTTTATAAAATATGAAATTTTTATATTTGTGAGCACAAATTAGTATAGAATGATGGTTATATACATTTTATGTTTCATTTTATAAAATTAATAATGAAGCATGAAATATATTCCCTCAAAAAGAAATAGGATTAGGATTTTATATTTTATGAAATGAAATTTAATTTTTCTTCTCCTAACATATTCTCGTTAGTTTTACAAAATAATGATTATTACCTTTGTTAAATTTAACCAACTTAAATCTCATAGATAATAAATAGTGATATCACTAAAATATTAAAAAAACAAAATGATTAAAATTTTAATGACTATATTTTATATTCATTTTTTTTGGGTGTGTGAATTAAGAGTATTCTTATAAGGTTTGCCTCATTTGAATCACTTTTTATATTTAATTTCTTAGAGTTGAGAGTGATAATAGTATGGTCCTTTCTTTAAAATGAAACTCTTAAAAATTGATCCATTGTTCTCATATTTTATATTCGTTTTAAAAGACTATGTGCACACTTTAATTTTTTCTCCACAAAAAACACTATTTTTGTTCTTGAGAGACAACTTTTATTTTTAGTAAATTATGAAAAATTACTTAAACATTACTGTCAATAATACACATTCATAAACATATATAAAATATACATAAAAAATATAAAAAAATTTCTGTTCTATGAGAAGCATTCATGTCATTTAAATTAATTTTAACTCTATTTATTATTATATTTTATGTATCAATTCAAAAATTACCAAGTTATAAATTAAGAATTAACATTCCATTTCATTTTAGATTATTTCATTAATTCTATTCTCATTTTATAAAATAATCATTTAATTAACATCTCAATGGTTGGTTTGGTGTTAGCAATTTTAATCTTACTCAACATTACACACATAAAAATTCACACTTTCTATAAGATTATTTTTATTTAGAACTGTGCAGTGTTACATTAATTATTTTTGTACAAATTTAAATATAATTTAATCACTCTGTATTTTTTTCCCTTTTAAATATTGTTCATATATCATATCAACAACTTTATATTAATCATAAGAAGAAAAAAAATTAAAAGGAAAATAAATAATTATAATGCAATTTGAAAAGCTAAGAAAGAATATGCGTTTTGTACAAAGATCAAACTTAAACAAGGTACAAATAATGAAAGGAGACATCTCATAAATAATTTTTTCTCTTAATTTTTAAAACTCCATTTCTTTTTTGTTTTCCATAAAGAATTAATCGATAATTTGTTCCTGGGGCAGAATCGATAATAAAGTGAAAGGAAAAAACTGAGTAAAGATTATGAATGAGGATTATTTCTTTCCCTTATATTTGGTCTCCGCTGCCATATCTTCGTGAAAATCTCCAAAGTCCAAACTTAGATAAAAGCTAAGCCCATCAACTCACCTACCATGCAGGCCCACTTAGTACGATCTATTTGCGAATCTTTCTTGTATTTTCTTTTGTTTGATTGAATTATCCTCGTTCTGACAAAATTTGAATTATCCTCGCTTATTTTTTTTGGTTCCCTGAAAAATTACTTTTATGGTAAACTACGTTCTTAACTCTGATATTAATTTTCTTTTCGAGAAATAATTTTTTATTTAAATTTCAAAAATTAAATTATCTCAAAATTTAAAATTTCAAGTGAAGGCTTAATAATAGTTTTTATCACTAACTTAATTAGTAATAAAACCATACATACTTGACTCTTTTTTTTGGTTGACATATATATACTTGACTCGAGACACAAGAATTTATACTTTGGAAATAGTTGGTTCTCTAACAAAATATTATATAAGGGTGTTTCTATGACATTCCACAATTTTTAAGAGCATATAGTCATGGACACATGAAAACCAACTTTTACACTCAATATCAAGTGGTTAAGAGAGGATTTTTCTAGTTCATAGTTGGTTTCTAACAAAATATTATATAAATTAAAGGGTGTTTCTTTGATGCTCCACAGCTTTTATCACTTTTTAATTTTTTTTTAAAATTTTACACAAGTTTAATTAATGTGTGCTTTACTTGGTTTTAGTATTAATTATACGAACTCAAAGAAGAGTGGATATTGCCGTTTTATAAATTTCTTGGTTCATGCTGATGTTCTCAATTTCCGGTATGTACTTTTCCTCCATTTTGCTTGCATTCTTATGTCCATTTCCTACATGTTGTGAAGAACATAGATTATACAAGTTATTGGGCAATCAAGGAAGGTAAGATGTCAATTTTGAGTTTTGGAAAAATAAAAAGCAGGACGGCATTTTTTTTTCTTATTCTTCATATGTACACATGTCCTGTTTCAGGTGATCATATGTTGGAATTGCATTCCATAATTAAATGTTTGTCTTTTTCTCATAGCTACTCAATTATTTATATTAAATTATTAGTTATTTAATTAAATTATTCAAATAGTTATAAACTCTATTTAAAAAGATATCATAAAAGTATATTAAATCAGAAGATAGCAGTTATCAGACATTAAACCTGAGTCTTCAAAACGTGACTCTTTAAATATTCTTATTACTTTTTCGTTTTACAAAAATATCTCATCAATCTTAAAATTGAGTGCATCATGGTCTCTACTAAGTTTAAGCAAATATAACTTGCCCATTTTAATGACTGATTACTTTTTTTTTAAAATATAAGAGCACAATTTCTACATTGGTCTAATTCATTTAAGAGATTGTTCTAAATGCTATTTTAATGTTCGAATTTGAGTAATTAAAATAGAAAACACACATTTTTAACTACTAGCTAAGCCAACGCTTGAGTTCTAATAATTCATTAAGTTATGACAGTGCACATATCCAAAAAAGTAATCCGGGATTATGGAGACGACGCTATCAATAGCCATCACAGATAACACCATCCTTGAGTGCCGCCAAATTGATGCCGTGTTTATGGAGCCCAATTTGACTCACCAACAACTTGTGGAGTGCATCAAGTAACTTTGTCCAAATGATTTTTTCAACTTTGTCTCTTGTAAATTATACCACCAAGAAAAAAAAAAAAAACAACACTTGGAAAGTTATATGTCTTTCAAGTCTCATTCATCCACACATTCTCCTTAATTATTAAAATGCTGTGACAAGTATATACTCACCTATTTAGGACTATAGCCTATAGGTAAAGAAGCTACTTATCTTAGTAAAACCATATTTGACATATCTCTTCTTGCCTTTGATCAGGTGGGAACTACCATTGATCACAAAGGGAAAAGCTAAGAAAGTAAATTAGGCATTTAGCTTGCTTGCGTTTCCTTTATAAAACTTAGATGCAAGACACTCGCACCATGGAGACACGTTATATATTCTCTAGAGTAGAACTAAGTCTATCATTTTTATTATCTAATATTTGATGTATTTTTATGACCAAATATTAAATGTGTATATGTGCTATTTTTTATTAATGTAAAACATTACAAAAATTGTTAGTTAAAAATTTTGACGACCCTCTTGGTGGTGGGGTTGTAGAGAAGATATTTGAGATCATAAATCCTCGATCTGGTCTGGAGAAAACACCGAACAAAGACTGAAAACTTCAACTGCATGTTGTTTGGTTTTTGGTTATTTTAGTCTCCCCCACCTTTTCTCTTGCCCCGCCTAGCGATGGCCATGTAACTATGAACTAACTCCTAGAAAACATCAATACTTTAAAATATCAATTGTATTCATGTCAGAAATGTATTTGTACTGAATATTATATCAAATACTTTTTAAGTATTATTGAATACTAATAATTTTTATTTTATAAATTTTATATTTTTTTAAATTTTTAAGCAAATAGATATGAGATATTATAAGAATTTGATAAATTTAATTTTTTATTATATTTAAAATAATTAATACTAAAAATAAAAACTTTTTTTTATATTGTTTCCCTTAATTGTGGAATGATTTAACTATTTTTTTATTTTTGATGTTTTATGATAGTTTTATATATTTTTAAATGTTTTATAATAGGATATGTATAATTTTTTTTATATATATTATGTCGTATCTTGTCGTATTCATATCTTAATTTTTTAAAAATGTCATATTCTCGTATTGTCCTAGTGTCATATTTGATACCTGTATTCATATCCATGCATCATAAATTATCTCAAATTCTGTTAAAAATTAAATATAATTGAAGAGAATAGTAATAAAAATAAAAAAAACTTTAAGTAAACATTGATTATATTAAATATTTTATTTAACAAATGATATGTATTTTAAATTTATATATATTTAAAATATAATTCATTAAATTTTACATATATTATTTATTAAATAAAATATTTAAAGTAAGTATTAAATGTCTACCTAATAATTTTTTTATAGATGATGACGGTGACGGTGTGGATGACGTACGCGTGGAGTACCGTGGCCGGTGACTCTTATCTGGTGGACAGTACTCTTCCATTACTATGGTAGGGGGAACTGATTGCTATCTGCTACATATATTTGTCGTGGACCAACACTTGTCGACTCCATGTTGATGCCATTCCAGCATATCTGAAGCCCATATATATTAGTAAGCTTAGCCCCACACGATGAATCAACGCCATTACTGTGTTTATGGACTTTAAACAGTGATAAGAAATACTATATCGATGTTACCCTATCATGATTGCATCTTCATTTTAAGGTTAATCAATATACGTGGTTTGATATTTTAATCTTTGTTATTGGAAAATGAGCCCATATTAAGATTGACTATAAAGTTTAATCTTTGATATTTTAATTTTTTTGATATATATAAAGTTTCTCACTATGACACTCTCAATAAATTAATTTTTATTGGCTTAGCGTAAATAAGTTCAGTAGAATAAACCTTACGAAAAATATTAACGATTTGAATCTTGTTAAAAAATAATTTATAAGGAAATAACATTTAAGTATCTCTACCAAGGATACTTCTTTAAAAAAATTGATTTTTACTAACAAAAATATAGAAGAAGTTATCATTTATACAATCACCTCCCATTAATTACGCATACTGTTAGGGGAAAAAATATTAGAGACCATAATTCTTATGAAGTTTTCTAAAATAACTACAAGGAATTGAAAGAAGACAACTGCAAAATGTAAGTTTAATTATGAAAAGAAAGTTCATTATCCATGGAAGGGATGGCTTGATGAATTGGAAAACATTCATTTGTTTACACTTGTTTGGGTTAGCGAGATTTGGATAAAGATGAAAAGATCATATTATGGGAAGCCATGCGTGCATATCAATACATCAATACCTTCAGTACTACTTTATAACAAGTCTATATAAATGTTGAAGATGCTGTCAACGATGTCTTTAAAGAATTGCATTACAACCAAGATTAGCTTAGTTGTCATATCTTCGCTTCCCTATTATAATGATACATTGTCTAACAATATTCAGTGGTTACAAATCGATCTTAGGATATGGAATTCACTACATGATAAAATAGTTGGATAATGGGATATTGTTTGGTTTCAAGTGCATTAAGTACAGCTGCTTTGATCTTCAGAATCATGTTATTTGTTGCACAATGCACTCAGGATATCATGAATGAAATCACTTGATGAGGAATGGGTTTGAACTAATTATTGAATTATGTGAAGATCCCAAAAGAAAATATCAAAACATATTTTATTAAAGGAGTAATGCTAGACACACAGAAAAAATAGCTTTTGACAGAATTAAACGATGTTTAATTATTGGATGAAATAAAATGGTAAGAATCACTTATCTATGAAATGGCAATAATCACTTATCTATTTAAGAGTTAACAAGCATATCAAATTATTTTTTTAAAAATTCTGTCAAAAAATTTCTGCTTATATAGCTTTTTCCTTTATCAAACTTACATACTAACTGGAGTCAATGATTTAACTCATTTTACCACATTGTAGTTCCACAGGCAGCATAGCATCTTTGCCCAGTCAAGAAAAGTAGGAAGTGAGAAATGAGATAATTAGATCTTGATTTCTATTGACATCCATGCCTCGTAATGTAGGCTCAAGCCTTTGAGCCTGTAACCTATTTATGCTGTGAATCTTTTAATTTAATAAATTAATTTATAATTGCTATGATTGAATTTTAAGTGTTTCTTGTGTAGCAATTTATAAGTTACATGATTTTCTTTTTTGGTAATAAGTTACAGGAATTTTGTTGCCGTTTTGTTTTTGAAACTTTTAATTTTATTACATTTCAATAATTTTGTTTACTTATTAAGCCCTATAAATTTTACCTGTTTCTGTAATTTTATAATACTAGTAATAGTTTAGTATAATTTTTTTCATTAATCAAATGCTGCCTATAGATTACAATTTCTCTAGTACGTAGTTTTATTGAACAATATTATATATGATGATTCTTTTATAGTTTTATTTCACACACACGCACACAAACACACATCTCTTGGCCATGGTATTTTCAAAAACTATACTATCTACTAGTCAGTTTACATATCTTAATCTTAAAACATGCGGTTAATTAAGTTACTTGCATGATGCACCAGTAAAGTATTTGTGCGTAGACATATTAATAAGGCCACTGAGATCCCCTTCCATGAAATATTGTTAATCTATAATTAAAATTAGCTTTTCCTTCGGATCAATATATATAGTTCCTAGAAAGTCTAGTTTGAGATGCAAGTATCAATAGACTGCACTATCTAATAGACATGTAATGTAGAATTTGGTATGGTATAATTTTTTCTTTCCGGTTTAGTTTAAGTGTTTTGTCATCATGTCCTTGGCCTAGTGGCACCACTTGTAATAAGTAAGTGCTTTTACTGATTCAAGTTCAAATTTCAAGGAAATAAAAATGTTAGTAACAAAATGCTACTAAATTTTGCTGGGTGGGGAGAAAACCAACCAAGATTTGATGTCAAATCTCAATGCGTTGGAAATATAACAAGATGAAAACCAAAGCACAGAATGGACATATCTATGCGTTTCTTCAATTCAATTTTTTTTTTTTTCAAATTATAAGTATCAACGGCACAGCTGGCAGCAGTGTGGATGTGGAAGGAATGAAAATGCATGGATGAACAATATTCTAATGATTTGAGTTTTTTCATTTTTACTCTTAGCAAACACACCCTAAATGTGTCACAAACTTCATCGAGATCCTAATTACATTCCATCATATAATCAAATTACTTAATTATGGCTTAGTTCACTGAGCTGCTGCACTACATACCAGTTATATTTTGTTGTTGCTATGATACTAATGAAGCAAAGCAGTGCCAGCATATACCACTACTATTGACAAATTGACATACTACTTTTGTAAGAGTTGAATGCAGAAAATAAGTGAAGGCAAAACATTAAACATCATTATGAACTTTATGCATGACTTGGTTCTAACTTCCACAAAGAAGAGATCAATGAACTCATGATTACTGCATGATCACTGTGAACTTTACTCTCTAACTAGCTTCACTTACTTTAAACTGCACCAATGATTCATATATAGCAGATAACTAATGATACAATATGCTCTACAAATGACTCAAGTTAATTAATAGTCTCTGAGATCAGAAACTTCACCCACATATACAATTCATCTTTCTTATCATCAGTTTTCAGGTTCAGACAGTCTCTTGCAAACCTGCAAATGGTTAAATTGTAACTAATACTGTGATATGAATCTTCAGAGAAATTTAAAGAAAAATGATCATATATATATATAAGAATTGTTAGAGATGTAAAACAATTTATTCACTTTAACCTAACAGCTCAAGTTTTAAGGATAATTGGTTTATGATATGTTAGAAATATAAAATCATTTAACTACTTTCACCGAAAAGCTTAAGTTATTAAGTGAAAACAATGAATTGTTTTATATCTCTAACAAGAATATCTTTTGTCAAGGACAAAATTAAAAATTCTATAGCAGAATATTACTTGAAGATGATATTGCTTCGGTAAGCTTTCTTTGCAGTTCAGAGTAATCAGTTCCATTCATATGCTGATCCTTCAAAGCAGATTATACAATCATAATCATTTTTAGAATCAATGACCATTAGAACTACTGCATGCTCAGTAACAATTAAACATTTAAACTGACATGGTACCTCTGATCGGATGGTGTGTATGAACCTGTCATCTGTTTTGGTGGAAGTACAGCTAACCACGTTAAGCCCTTCTTCAAGCAGCATGTCTAGCACTCTCGACAAAGGAAACACACACTTTCTGAAGCTGTAACTGCACTTAATCTCCACACCTCCAGGAAAAGGATGAACAATGACATGGGTTGGAAGATGTGCAGCAAAGCTTCCATTCTCAGGGCCAGTTGGACCCAAATCACACAGCTTCATCAATTCATCCTTCTTAGTTTGCAACTGCTTCACCTTATTCTGCAGTTGTTTGATGTAATTCACAGCCTCATACATGTGATCTGAAATTGAGCGATTTCCCTGATGATATGGTCATCAAGATATAATCATTGTAATGCAGTGGCTAATGGGTTTCAAAATTTTCAATTACTCTATTGTCTATATAGCTCTAGACATCAGAAAGAGAAGAAAAAAAAAAGAGCCTAAAAAATGAAAAGACGCACTAGTGTCAGTTGTGTGTCTAGCTAGTGTGCTTATTACCTTAACATATTCAAAAGGCAGAAGCGATCTAAGGGTGGCGCAGTTTTTGGCCATCTCTTGCCTTCTCTGTCTTTCTGTCTCCTTATGCATCCACTTCTTGTTTTCATCCGTGGCAATCTTAGATAACTGCTCTCTGCGCTTGCCCTTTCCCATTTGACTCGTACGAGGAAGATCACCAGTTCCATCCACCAGAGGATCATGCAAGATCTGGTCTTCTGGGGTTGTTAGAATAGGAATGGAATAACTAGCAGATGAAAAATCTAGAAAGAAGAACTCATCAGTGCTGGGGTGTAAAGGATTCATCATATTCTACTATCTTTTGGTGGGTGGCAGAGATACAAGAACAAAGAAAATCGTGAACTATATGGTTGTTAGGGTTTCAGAACTCTCATTTGCCTGATACGCTAGGATTCTCCAAATCCCTTTTATGAAGAAGGCATCTCACCTGATGTATCAATGATCTTATTTCTCTTTCCTTTTCTTTTTTCTTTCCCATTATAAATTAATATTCTCGTGGGGCATAGTGTTTGCTTTTTTTATTTCTTACTAATATCTAATCATTTAAACTGAAAAAATTAATTTTAGTTTAACTGTTTTACGTTAAAATTAATTTAAAATAATTTTTAAAATAAATAATTTTTATTTGAACCAAATTTTCTAATTTTCTACTTTTTTTCTTTCTCTCTTTTTATTTTATTTAAAATTTTAAAAAGACGATAAAGTCTATCAAATAATATTTTGTACTAAAATAATTTAAAAAATTAAGTGTTAAATGTACTTTAAAAGAAATTCTATAACTAATTTCTTAAGTTTTTCATAATATCCTACGATTAGGTGTTAAAGCAAGAATTCTTTTTAAGAATTTTTGTTTCATGCATAATGAAATCTTTATCATTAAAATTGATTTTTAAAAAAATTCATTACCCTTCTATTCATACTAACACCCATTGATAATTTTATAATTAATTTAAATTTAAATAAATGTAAACCGATTTTCTAACTTAATATGTCCTCACTAAATCAATTTTCTCTCTTTTTTTTGACGCATTGATGAAAATCGAATCCATTACTTGCTAATTCACTCATTCCATTCACATAAACTAAACTGAGGTGACAAACAACAATTAATTCTTATATTAAGCATTTTGAACTAAAATATACAATAGCACTTTTATCATATATACATGAAACATTTACTTTGTTTTATGATTGAGAAATTATTATCATAACTCAAATCTACAAAACTATATTTGAATTCTTATCCCTCTTCACCACCTCATTAGCTAAACCAAATGGCTTAGCCATATGAGTCTGAAGCTGGCTCGCTTGAAAATTTAGACTCTTATTATTTATATATTAAAATTTTATATTTTTTTCTCTACACTTTTGATGTGATAGATATTTAGTCACAATTTAATCTCTTTTTTATCTTTTTTGGTAACTAAAAATTTACTACATTAAAAATATGAAAAAAAAAATAAAAATTATACGTGCAAATACTATTTCTAGGAATTTTAACACTGCAACTTACTGTTGTCTGAAATTTTAATTATTTAATTAATAATTTATTTTATTTGAATTCACCTGCACCGAACATTTAATAATATTTATTATGCAAAACGTGGCTTTCACTGTTGCAATAACGGCAGTACATTCAAATGTATTGGGTCAACCGGTCAACCGCCACCGCTGTAAAGCATCTTTGCAAAATGAATGACGACAAAAAGAAGGACGAAAAATGATGTGAAGAAGTCATTTTCAATTAAATTTGGACTTTTTTCTCCAATATTTGTCTGCCGTTGTGATTTCACATTTTCACACTAATTTCTTTTGCTTAGATCCGTACCCTTAGAATACTTTGGACATGTGAAGTCATCTATAATTCTATCTAGCTTGTTTGTTTGAATGGATGATGTTTCTTGTTTTTTTTTTTCACAAAAATCTGCACGTGTTAAAAGTTAAAGAATTTAACTTTTTTTCTTTTTTTGGTAAAGTAAAGAATTTAACTTTTCTAAAATAAAAAATAAACTCTAAATAATAAAGTGTGATATTTATAATTATTAATTAAAAAATTAACACATTTAATAAAATATAAATGCATTATTAATAAAAAATGAAGTTTTTAAACTAAAGAATTATAGATAGATAAATAAAAATGTAACTAGAATTTACCGACACATTTTATTGTGGATTTGCTTTTTTTATTTTTTGCTACTCTAGTATTTCCCAAATACCCTTGTCCTTTTTTTTTTCGGTGCTACACATGTTCTATTTAAATATTCACCAAGCAAATAAGTTAAAGTTATTAGGATATGTTAGCTAATGGCCAATTTGCCAAGATCTGCGCACTCCATTCAATGACAATGCTCATTAAAGAAATGTGAACCACGAACCCCACCATATAGTTGTTGGCAAATCAATCCCATAATATCGTGGTTCATCAGATTTACAATGAAAATTTATTTGTCTAAGAACTTGTATAAGTGGCTAGTAGATTAATTAAACTTGGTTGATCTCCCTTGATTGTCTTTATTTTGTTATTAATTAATGCTGAAAACTGTAATTTGAACTCCCACAACTATATGCTACCTTTTGATAACTTCTAAATTAGGTGTCTACGGCTAAATTATTTTTTATTGAGAAAAACTTATAATTAAATTACTGTAAATAAATAATTTAGCTAAAAAGTTAATTTTGTGTAAAAATTAAGTAAAATCAAACATATACTTACAATGTGTCAAAATAAAATTTTTATTCACAAAAGAAATTTACGTTTTTTGTGAAAGAAGATAAGATAAACTAATAGTGTATTTAGTAATCGATTAATTTTTTTAAAAAAATTTAAAAACTCTTTTAATAAAATTTTAATTAATTATAAATTATTTTTATTATAAAATAAATTAATACATACATATACTAAAATGTTGACAAAGTGATATGAGATTTGACCTTGAGATCAAATAATTCCTAAAAAAACTTGATGCATGTCAACATGATTTTAAATTATATTGTAAGTGTATTAAAATTATAAATATTTTATTTCTAAACATTTATATATTTTAAAAATTATATACTTTAATTTAATCACATATAAATATGAATAAATTCACATAATATTAATTATTAATTATATTTTATTTAATTTATTTTCAGCATAAATTTTTTATAAAATAATATAATTATGTATTATTATATTATTAAAAAATATAACTATTATAACAATTTAAAATTAAAATTTTTATAATTTCAGATTTTATCAAGAAATGAATGAATAATAATTTAATAAGTTAAGAGATACTTCTTTTATTATCTGTAATGCTCAAAGCCCCAAACATTAGCAGTCAACACTACTGAATTTGGTGTCTCTGCACTTTGTTTAATTCTTGGACTGAAATGTAGTCAATTAAGATTAACAATCAATCAGTATGCAATTCATTGAGCTCGGAAACTGGTAATAGGTGAAGGTGTGGCAGGAGTGCAAGGATTTACGAGATTACTTCAAAAACTAGACTGTATAATTTTTATTCATAAACAAAATCTAAAAACAATGGTAATAAGTGAATCTACTTAGGTCGTGTTTGTCAACTTATTTGTATTTTTTTTACTACAATAAATAATTATATTTTTTATTATTTGAATGAGTTTATTAAAATAACTTTTGTTTTTAACTTATTTTAATAAATTAGAATTTGAAACTTAAGATCAAAATTCAAATGCTCATGTGACTTATCGTTCTTCTCTACTCGTACATTTACATTTCCTACATACCCCCCCCCCCCATTATTAATATCATTGGTGGCTGCTACTTTTCTATAGTCTGAACTTCCACTCACTTTTGGGTAACACTAGCGGTAAAAGCATCTTTCTAAATAGTTCTTTTTTCCTTTATCTAAAGAGTGTTGAACAATTATATCCTCTTAACTTATTAATAGTTTGGTACAGGGTTTGAACTTGAAACATAAGATAAGATGGGGCTCTTCACATGATAATCATGCTACAATTAAGAAACAAGATTTAAATATGTAGAAATTCTTAGAATCCTTGATTCCACTCAACATCATCATTAACATGCTTATCATATTGACTTGCCATTTATAAGATTTAAATATTATTAAAAAAAATAACAGATTTGATGTCATATAAATTATAACAATCTTTTGTCAAATCAAATTGAGTAGTACCATCACTTGAGGAAAAATTCTAGAGTACTCTTGAAGTATTATATAACGAGATTTAACTTAAATTTTATTATATAATACTTTATATTTAATTCAATTACCTGAATAATTATGTTATCCACTTGTTACAATTTTAATGAATGAAATATACTACTTTTAAAGTATATAAGAACTTCTCGCACCTGAGACAGTAGAATCCAGAATACTAGGAATAGGATCATAAAATTACATTACATATCTTAAATAAAGAGTGCAAGTTTACCACCCTGTGAGAAGTAAACCATTACAAGCCAAAAGAAAATAGAAATAACAAAGAATCCAATTTGTCTACAAAAAGAGAATGTGTACAAAGTTCAAATTTGCGAAACAATTATTAGACCTTAAATTACAACCAACAATCAAATTAATAAGCCCTAACATGCAACATGAATCATGAATCCAGAGGACCCAAACTAGCATACTAATCAGAAGGCATAAAGGAATGGCACTTAGCTACCCAAAAAATTAAAAATTCTCCTATTGCACTTAGGCACCTAGGCAAATTTAAGCAACGCCAACAGCATCCTCCCAAACAAATTAAGGAAGGAAGGAAAACAGCAAAAACAGTACAGCCTAAGCTACCACGGTGACACAAGTTAGCCAAGTGATTAGGACAACGATTACCCTTTCTCAAGGTTATGACAGAGAGTTACTTTCCAATCCCCTTGAAGCAAAAGAGAAATATCCTTAACCAAATCAAAGCAATGGTGAGACGAAGCACATCCAGAATTTATCAGATGAAGAGCAACTGAGTAATCGACTTCCACAACCAGATTGAGAAACTCATGCTCCTTGGACAGCCTCAGCCCATGGAAGACTCCCAAAGGCAATGCTGTACCCTAACCAAAGTACAAAATACCAAGTTGCAAGAGAAACTCAGCTTGAAGAAGTCTCCACTATCATTCCTGAAAAGTCCTCCCCAAGCCGCTTGCATGGAGTTGGTTTTAACCAAACCATCAACTGTAAGGAAATAAGATATATTAGAAAATAGTAACTTATAATATGTTATTATGTTTTATATATTATAATGATATTTTTTGTCCCAATGGTTAAATTTTTACTCTATCTAGTGTTAACACAGACCATCAGCAATCTCAGTTCAATATCATTTATTTTGTTTTCAAAATTTTGGATTTTCTTTATTTTTCTTATCTACATTGGGATTGAAATAACAATAATGATAGCTCATTAATTCCCACTTCTCTTATAAAACTATGGGAAAGATCTAAAATCTTATTTTATATCAACTAATAGATACCAACTGTAGAGATAAGCGAAAAGAAGAATGGCATTCATATTTCTAACTCAAAGGCATATAAGCATAACTTGTTTTTATGTCAACTATTATAGAGTAAGAAAAAAATGGTTTCACATTTGATCGTTTTCTCAGACTTACCTCTTTGACAATAATATCAATTGAATTTCTACTTATATATATCATTACATGAATTGATGACAGTAAGAACAGTGAAACTAGCTTTCCTCTCACTCTTTAATTCTACAAAGCTGATCCATTGTATTTTTTGCATTCCTTACGGGCACCATTAATAGGAGCGAGTGTGTCTTCCCTCTTGTCTCATTCTGTAACTTCTTTATCCATTAATCTCACCTACCCACCCAAGCCTAACCAATGAAGCAAATTCAGTCCTGCTGAAATTATAATTTTATTTCAAATAATTACGTACGGCTAAAATTCGCGAGCAATAATGGTATATATTAAGTGCATATAGTCATTGTGTCATGCATTTAATTTGTTTTCAGAAAAATTTCTGTTTTTATTTATTATTTTTTTCTGAACAAAATTTTCATTTTAAGATTTTTAAATTTTAGAAAACATGTTTGATTAATATAATTTTTATTATAATTACAAAGTTGACATCACATTTCTAACTTCGTGCTTTTGAAAATGATGAAAACAACTATTTATGGTTTTCAAATTTGGTCCCATTTTAAAAAATGTGTTCTAAGAAACATTTTCAATAAAGCACAACCGAACGCATTTTCAAACATGTCTTTGGTTTTTAGTGAAAATGAAAACAAAACATAGGCAAATCAAACGAGCTTTAAACTTTTGACAACTCGTCAAATTGGTAGCAAGGCATTAGGATTTCCTTTTTAGGTTAATAAAAGTTTAGAGAGACTGGATTCAACATAACTTTATGCTTTAATGCAGTTAACTCAATTGGTAGGACATTACGTCAATACAAAACAAAGGTCTTGATTTCGATTCTTGCCAGTAATTCCTTATTACTAAGGATCTACTAATTGCAGTGTGGTGTGCCTTACTTTGGTAGTTTGGTTGTATAACAACCTATAATCCACTTTCTAAATTTTTGTTAGCCAAGATAATACGTAGCTCTATGCTGCTTTCATTGACCGGCTATTTTGGTCAAGACCAAAAAAAAAAAAGAAACGAAAGTAAATAGTTGGCTACCTTGTTCTTTTTGATGATGGAGATGAAAAGAACCAGCTCGTGAAAGAAGTGAAGAACTAATTAAGAAAAAGCCATGGTTATCTTATTAGATCTTCTCGGATAGGATCCACAAAGTCTATATTCCTGTGTTTGGTTTATGAATACATTTATAGAATATCGTGAGAGTGCTTGATATTATTTATATTCTTAATTACAATCAATTCAAAAGTACTTTCTTTTTAAGTTTTTCCATTTCATTGTTAATTAGAAAACCATTCATGCTGTTTCATATATACATCTGTAATCGGTCTACTCATTGACAGAGTCACTGCACACCACTCACTGATTATGGTGATTTTCTGCCAAAAGATGCGCTATGAAAACATGAAGCAGTCTATTAAACGTTACCAACCTGAACTATCAAAGAAGTCAAACAAGGATGAGGATCCCTTGGTGAAGGAAAATATTTCAGAGAGAAGAGTGACTAGATGATGGAATAGCCTCTGACAGTTTTTGTTGCAGTGCAGAGGGGTCGATGTTTGTCCGGTCAGAAACCTGATTCAAGGTTTGAAAGTAAATTTTTGATTTGGGAGCAAAGAAATCTGCACAAAACCTGACGAATCCTAAGCCTAATGATCAATGGATCACACATTGATTGAAAAACCATATTTAATTTCTTGCTAGCAGAAACACAAACAGTACCTCTAAGTGGATGGTGTATACCCGCCTTTGTTCTACTTTGGTGTAGACACAGTTAACAACAGTGAACCCATCTTCGAGCAGCATATCCAAGAGTCTCGATAGAGGAAACATTTGCTCCTCAATGCTTCTACTGAGCACAACCTCAAGCCCACCCAAATATTGAAGGACAGAGGC
This sequence comes from Castanospermum australe, assembly GCA_019955255.1. Lineage (NCBI taxonomy): Eukaryota > Viridiplantae > Streptophyta > Magnoliopsida > Fabales > Fabaceae > Castanospermum > Castanospermum australe. The sequence goes on along the minus strand of NSJW01000628.1, from coordinate 117,425 downwards.
ATTCGTAATTGGTGGGTCAGCAACAGCAATTCCAGAAGAGATTCTAATTTCAGAATCAACACCATCGAAATTAGACAACTTCTTTAGCTTGTCCCTTTTGACACTCAGTTCCTTGATCTTATTCTCTAGGTGTTTGATGTATTTGACACTCTCATTCATGTGATCCGATATCGAGCGCTTTCCCTAATCAAAGCCCCAACCCAACACCATGGAAGTCATTATCATGAGAATCAAACTACACTCTTCTGAAGTGTACAGAGACAGACAACAAAAGAAAGGCACAGATTCGACCCACAATAATATTTCTTCAATCATGAGCTTCTAATAGTTCTAAATACCAATTAAGCAAACAAAAAAGAATTACATGTGCCTTTACCTTGATGTATTCAAGAGGGAGTAGAGATCTAAGAGAAGCATAAAGGGTGGTCATCTCTTGCCTTCTTTGTCTTTCTATGTTCCTATGCATCAACTTCTTCTGAACTCCACTGTCATCGTCATGCGAAACGGGTGGCTTTTGCTGTCGACGCTTTGACAATTTGTCACCAAAATAGCTCCCAACTGTTTGTGTAGCTGGGAGCATCAGGTCTCCTGTGGGATTGTACCTTGTAGGTGGGGGATATGATGATAATTAAGAGGATTTGATAGCTGAAGGATAATCACAATATCATTAAGATGTTAATAAAACAATACCGAGTTTTTCTGTTGTCTACTTGTCTTTCTTTCTTTATGCTACGTATGGCAAAGAAAACAGCAGATATGGTTGTTAGGGTTTGTGATCTTCCATATGGGCCATGAGGTTCCCAAATCCCTAAAATAACAAGATGAACGAGAATCTTCATCTGCTTTGTGAAAAGTTGTCTGTGACTACTTTTTCCTCGAGTTTTTTCAATTCTTTTTTTCTTTTGTTTGTTTGATATATTCGTCCCTTTGTTTAATTAATTTAGTAATGAATAATTTAAGGAACAGTCATTAACGAGTGCTTTAAAGATATTCCTTAAAGAATTAAAAATAACAAGTATTAAATGAAAAATAGAAGTATTTAATATTTTAAAAATTTTAAAAACATTTAATATTTTTTCTTTAAATAATTAAAATAATGTAATGAAAGGTCTTAAATGATTTTTAAAGACCTATAATTTAACTAAGGTGTGGTCTATGCCTTAATTATTCAAATTTAAATTTTTGATCAATACCTACTGAAATTATTCTTCTAAATGCATTAATTAAGTCAATAGGGGTGTAACTTCAAAGCATCTCAAAATTGTCAAGGAAGCGACTTAATATTAATTGATGCAAAAGTTAACCAAAAATATCCTTATTATTAAAAATAATAGTAATAACTAATATGTTGCTTTCTTCTTCTCGAATAGACACCCACTTGTTATGTGGAGACGAATTGCCTTACCTACTTTCCGAATACGTTAAACTATATTTTAGCCTCATCTTGAATTTTCACAAACATTTTTTAGGTGCCAGATTTGTAGTACAATTGCACTATATTCCATCTATTTTCAACCGTTCATTTTAGTTGCAACTTTAAAAACACAGGAAGATGAAACTGCACGAGTTGAATGTGATCAATTAGATAGCCAACTAATTAGATTATAGATGCTGTCTATTTTCTTAGTTCGTTTTTTATTACATCGATCAGAGAAGCACGCAGCACATGGTTATTTATCAATAGAAATGTTAACCTCCAAAAACACAATATTTTAACTTGCTCTTCAAATTCTTGTTTCACATCACAGGTAATGACTAATGAAAGATGCAAAGGAAAACACAGAACAGTGGGAGAAAGAACGATATATTTCTTCAACAAGAAGTTATTCATTGGAAGAAAACTTGTTTTGTCCTATATATATATATTAGAAAGTGAACATCGAGAGTTCAATTTTCAAAAGCGTTACAAATGAACATGAGAAAAAAAATAATTTAACAATTAATAAAATAAAAGTAAAAGTTCTCCCAGCTAAATTGATTTTTCTACAATAAATCAATTAAGCGAACTTTTTATAATTAACCAACAACTAGCTACTTAGCATGCCTTATAGTTTGATTAATAATCCACTTTACTAGAAGAGCATTTAGGAACTCAAGAGCTTCTGAGATGCCCGTGGAAAGAGGGAATGCATCCAACCCTAACTTTGTAAAGAGAAAATGTGGGGGTTACCACTTTTCTATTATTGTGGAGAAGGAAATTTTTATAATGCATACAAAGAACCAATATATAGGAAGTTTCGAGAAAAGGTTACAACTGGGAATATAGAAAAGTTGGGGAAAGCAAGCTCTTAGGTCATGAACCTAAAAGGATGCCTATAATTTTGGATTCAAATGGACCTCCCAAAAGCCATTATTTTATTAGGGTTGGGGTCATGTCCTTGTCTTATTGAATAGTAAATTATTAAAATTATTTTCACTGGGAAAAGGGCCCTATGGGTTCCCAGCCTCTAATTATCTTATAAACATAACATAATTGAGTTTGAGGAAATCTGACCTTTTGAGCAAAGCACATCTATAAGACTATTGCACATAGCTAAGAGCAATGGATAGTGAAATATTTAATAAGGTATACCCTTTAATTGTTTTAGAACCAAAATATTTTATTAATTACTGAGAGATTACAGGAAGATTTGCTTAGCTAAAAGAATTAAAATCATGCCACTAATTAAGGGTTAGGAGCAGAATCTTATTATTTTACGGCAGCCATGGATTAATGTGCTGGTGGTTTAGGGTTTCCAGCTAGCATTACCCCATTGACCATAAGACAGAGCACTTCAAATACTGGGTATCATATTTTTTAAGCTATCTATATGCAAGCAGAAGTTGGAATTTGGAAGACAAAATTCAAACAAGTAAACCTCGTAACCAACTGCTATTGAATATTTGACCTTCTTCATCTTCTTCTTCTTCTACTCATTGATTAGTATGCATGATGATGTCTGCACTCGAGTTAGGAGTAGAGTTGTTAACGTTTGATCAATTAAGCTGAGAAAATTGTAGAAATTCACTCTATAATATTATAGATATAAGATTTTTATGAAGCGTTTGTCAGTGCAGTTGGTATTTTGGTTGAACGAAGCATTTATTCTTCAAAAAAAAAAAAGTGAAAAGATTTATGAAATTGTCCTCTTTTACTCATTAATAAGACCTATGCTGTTAAGTAATCTAAAATTTATTCCACAACAAATCAATAACAACACTTCAGAAGCCACTTTATTTTCCGAACTTTGGAGTTGTGTATGTTGAGGCAAGTCAGCAACAAGCAAGACCAAAGGACGACAAGGTTAGGTTTAGACCAAACTGTTACTAGAAGACAAATTATTTCAATTTATAGCAACTAAAATTTGAGTTATGAAGCCACAAAGAGTGAGTTCATAATAAGAGATTTGAATATATAGTTTTCAAATGATCTTCTATGTTCAAATTTGTGTGCCTTTATATATGCACCGAAATAGAGTTGAGTACTTCCCATGACATATTGCCTTTCTAGTAGTTTCTGACAAGCTAAATCTTTTGTGAAACCGCAATTTGACTTGGAAAATATAATATTGCTACTTATGTATGCTTGTAATTAAGAATGTGTCTTACGTGATGGTTAATTTGGAATGAATTTACTCAGGTAGCATCCTTAAAAGAAATAATACTATACGTTAACAAATATGAAGAAGCCAAGCAAAAAAACAAAAGCTATGAAAGAAAAAAGAAAGAGTTAAATTTTACACGGTCACCAAACTAATTCGTGCAAAGCTTAATACAAATAAATGGAGCACTCTTAATTAAGATATATAGAGCTTGAGTCTTGATCTTTTCTTTTTCTTTGCCCGAACATCCTTATATTGTTTCGGTGTAAGACTAATTTAGTTTGTAATATTAAAACTGTCCCTATAAAGAGTGCATTTTTAGGCTGAGAGTTTGAATCACTAACATTGCAGAGGACCATCAACCACTTAATTCAAGCTAGCTTTTCACTTAGAACCGCAACTTGTTGGTTGAGTTTTGTTCTCTATTTTTGAGCATTTTCAGTCTTCTCTTTTTAGATTTTTTTAACTAGCAGCACATGTAAGTTGCCACAAACTAAATCAGAGGAAAGAAGTTCAAAATATAAAATGGTAGAGTAAAAAGATAAACGTGTTTAAAAATATAAAGTAATGTTTAGCGTGAATTATATTTAAGTTTGTGATGCTACATTTGATAATTATTAAATTTATAAATTCATTCTCTCTTTTTCTCATTTTTGTTTAATACAAACCATAGAGAAGTGAGAACTTTCTGTAATTAACCGAAAATAAAAAGTTAAGAAACTTTATGAAATTAACCAAAAATAAAGTTATAAGAACTTCAAAATTCTGAACATAAATTTTTTTAATAAAATAACTTTAGAACATTATCGAATAGAATAAATATGATAAAATGCCTTTGAAAAGTGTTGTTGAATTTTCTACACCTGGAGACTTTAGTAGGGAATTTGTACTAGTAGTGTAGTACTTCAAGTAAAGATCAACCATACCATCAAGTGGATTAGACATTGTAATAGGTAAAAAAGAAATAAAATATGAATTTCCTTTCAGCTTGTTTGGTATGAATGAATGACTTTGCTTTCAGTTGTTAGCAGTAGCCTCGTTTGCAAATTTTGGTGATGACATAATAATTCTAATATTGTTTGACACTTCATTTGGAATAAATCAGAGTTGTAAACTTTTGGGATGCTTAGCATTAATAAAAGGACATATAAATGTAACGAAAAAAATAACTTAAGAGTGAGATGTTAGTACTTATGAAATACCCATTAATGAAATAAAAGCAAAATCTAGATAAATCAATATTAAGCAATTCCTAAAAGTGGTTTATTACAATGAAAGTAGATTATGACCTCGGGTGAACCTCACCAGTAAAGTTAGGGGTTTGAATCTAGAAATTACCACTTTGAGGGAGATTTTACCTGATCACCACTCTCGGCCTAAAGTATTAGTCTCATCGTAATGTTTGTCAGGATAACTTAATCAAAGACTACAAAAAAATCAATATTAATGAATCAATTTGCCCCTATGGTTTGGGGTAAAATTACTTTGTCACCTTATATGGTTAATTCATTTATCACTAAATCCCCTTGTGGTATTCCATTAATTTAGAATAAAAATTTATTAATTTTAACTAATGTAATTAAGATTTATCTAGACCTTTAAGTTCATAATTAAGAATTTATATAATAACTAAACTACATATTGTTTAAGATAAGTAGATAGATCTAAACATGATTTGAAAATTTGGTGTTGTGTGATAGCAAACAAGTTTTGTTGAAATAAATGAAATATCAACCATACAGATTAGACATATATTTATGTATAAGCTTATTAGTTTAATGGAGTATAACATAAATAAGCACTTTCTTATTTCATAAAGTTTTAAAAAGATACAAAGAGTTCTGAAATATATTAAGTAATGAAATAGCAGGTAATAAAGTGTTAACAAAATCAACTACAAGAGATAAAGTGATAAAGTTGTAACCACGTAGTGGCAAAGTACCACTCTCCCAAACTCAAAGGGGGACAAATTCAATTATAGGACTTTACTCCCTCTCCCACCTCATTTTCTTTCGTCTTTTTACTTTTCCTGGTAACAACCCTTTTATTTAGTCATGGTTTGGTAACAATCCACACATAAAAATTCTCATAAACATTAACCAAAAGCATTAAACAACTTTGACTACTGGCCTTCTACTGACAAGTTTGTATCACTTCCGTCGATCCTTTGGGATTTTGTGTAGTTAGAGGGTATCAAAGGAACCTGCAAAGACAGCTCATTGCTTTGTTGGAAAGGCAATTTTTATTGATCCCCTTGAGGCTTCTTTATTTGTTTTCTTTAGGTTGCCAATGATAGATAAGGAAGGAGATATGTTTGTTAGGGTTTGTGATCTTTGAGGGCCTTGGATACAGGGATTCATTCTTATGTCTGACCGTACTATAATGTCGGAGATGTTCCATCGTTGTCCGTGGACATTGATAGGGTAATGAAACCTAAACTTCATTTTTGCTTAATAGATTATATATTCACGCACGGCAAGCAGTGAGTCCACTCGATGGTTGATAAGTTTAACTATAAATTACTTAATCATTGTTCTCTAACCAGATATAATCATAAGCTAATTGAAAACTATAAAATTGCTTGAAACAAGTTGTTGCAAGGTACGTACAGTACACAAGCTACTCTATAAGGGTTGAATTTGAAACTCCCCAAATATTAGAGTTAACTTTAGTTTCTCACTCTTGTAATTTGTCTCGACTTTAACATGTATTGGGGTTTGAATTTTGTCAATTTGTCTCTATAATTCGTTTTATTATCATGTAATTAACTATTTTATTTTACATGCGTCACATTGCTTGCTTTGATAAATAGAAATTTTCCATGAGAAAAAGGCACATATTCAGGTCTAGTTTCCGATCATTTGACTTTCCTGTTCTCTTGTTGCTTACAAAACCGTATTTAAAACACGCATATCAACTTAATTTTGTTTGTCTTCTCTTGCCTGATATGTTCTCATGAAAACAAATTCCTTTATAAATACTTTATTGTTTTGACCAAGTTAACGGTTTCTACCAAAATGTCCCCCATTTTTTATAAATAGTTTCATCTTTACGACTAAGAAAGGACGTCACACATATATGTCTGGCTTACTCTGTCTTTATATATACCGAATCATATTAAGTAAATTTGAAAGCAGATGAATCTGCTAATAATTTATGCTGGGTTGATCAGATCATATTCGTCAGATAAAACATTTTGATATTATTATGTGATAATCTTTTGAAATAAATTGGTTATATCAGCCATATACTCGATTCTTCAATTATCCAAAGAATAAGATAGAAACCAGAAACAGAGAATAAAGCGACTGCTAAATAATATACGTATATATATAAGTATTGCTGTCCACTGGGGCCATTCCTTTTGTTCCTTAATTTACAAGTTTTGTGTTCAGCTACGCGTTGTACCTTTGTTTGTCAGTAGCGCCAGAAATCTGGGATTCGAATTTCCAAGCACTGATTTTCCCCATTATTTTGTTCAAGTTAATTTAACATCATGTGGGTTTAATTAGTAATATTTCAGTCATAGACAGAGGAACAAAAGAAAAATATATTTTCTGAAATATACCACGTGCTCAACTCCTTTAGCACAATTTTTTTTTTAATCACGGTACATCGACCGTTTCAAAATTTATAAGATCAAATATGCTGATGATGATAAAACCCTATGGTACCTCAATTAGTCAATTCTCATTATGGTAACTTTGTGGGGCGAGTGGGGTAATTTCCATTTCCATATTTTAACCTGATGAGCCTCAATGTTTGACCTAAACATGTGAGGAACGAACACCCAAGTTCTCCTCTCATGAACACCATTATAACCACTACTAATTATTCTAGCTAGTGATATTCCAATAATTGTCTGCAAAGGGAAGATCAAGAAGCAACTAAGTCTATGTTTGAATTAGAGTTCGTAAATTTAATTTTGAATGAATTTAATTTTACAAACTTGATTTTAGTCAAAAGCATATTGAGTGACGTAATTTATGTTTAGTGAAAAATTACATTTAATTTAAAAATAAAAAATAGTTGCTTCAAATCAAACGAACTTTTGAAGTCAAAATCACGTTTGAAAAATGATACAAACGATAAAATAAACAAGATAAAAAATAAATAAAAAACTATTTGAACCTCTAAAAACTAATTTGAACCTGTTTACCTAATTAAGCATTATTATATTGCTTCATATATAATACAGATCTGAGTGTATATATTATATATGTGTTGACTGAAAAGACGTATATATATCTCTTCAAACCAATTGCCTAATTAGGCACATAATTAATAAGGTTTAGGGACATAATATTCCTTACGTCAGGGAAATCTTCCCCTTGATACTGTCTATATATTTTTAATATGCTTTCTTTGAAAGCTTTTTGCCACCACTGATATATATGGTGTGCATACATTAGTTGTTTTTAACATATATTAGGTATAAGCTTCATAAAAAAGAATAAAAACGAAGAAAAAGAAAATGGTGGGCATACGTTCTATCACACATTCACATTCACATTCACCGATCGAGTGCCTTTTTACAGAATTACCAAAGTTTCCAACCAAGAATGATGATATCATTGCTTCTCGTGTTCTGCATGGTGTCTTTACTGGTTCAAGTGTAAACACGTGTCTAAGAATCAATTGTCAAAATCAGACAAAAGTTTGAGAAAAAGACAAAGCAGAGTTCTCAACTAGCTGAGAGACACAAATATGAAATATTATATATTGTACGCAACCTATAAGAAAAAGAACAAATTTCAAGAAGCTTCTCAGCACTTTAATCTCAGTATTTTTGCCTGTCTTGATTTACTGTTAATTCACTTTTTTTTTACCTATATATAACATAAAATAATAAAATAAACTAATTAATGCCCAAAAATTAAACTAATTATTAAGATGTTTAATTGAAAGCATAAATACTCTATACTAATATATTTCATTGAGGAAAATATAATCAAAAGTGAATAAAATTAATTTAATATCTAATACTTTGCATTTTGTCTCCACAACACTTGTTTTGCGAATCTGTTCGAATTTTCCACCGAAGTCTAGACCGAATTAGTTTACTATAATAATGATATGGTAAGCATCTAGGGTCAAAGGATGCTGAACTTTAGGTTTGATTTTTATAAAAGAGAGAAATTCTATAGTCTATACTCTATAGGACAGGACCAAATCAAATGAATGCTCGTGCTGTTTACAGTGACCTCAGGCCCTTAATCTCTTATACTGCGTTTAATGTTCATTCTAATAATCTGCTAAAAGTTCCTCAGTTTATAAGGCAAAATCTCTTTTTTCTTCAAAAACTCAAAAACAGCATCATTTCTAGACATAAATTTCGTTGAAATCTCTGTCACAAATTACATGACATTAGCAGTGAGAGGACGTAGAATAATTTATCTGTATGGTAGACCCTACATAGTACCCGCAGAAAATACTATTAAATCCACTGAAAGTTTCATGGACATTGATATATTATAAAGGATTTTAACTGGGACTCTTTTAGTTTTACTTTCTTGATATAGAAGGGTTTCTATTTTGATAGTGCAATTTGTTGCACAAAAATGAATGATGATAATTTATAAATTCCATCAGAAGTGATAGAATTTACAAATTATAAAATTATACATAATAAAAGAGTACGAACAAAAATAATTTATAAATGCTCAAGTGCTGTTGCACATGATGTGAACGCAAATGGGTGGGGTGCGTTGCTGTTGCATTTATGAACAGTGGCCTCAGATAATTAATGTCATATAAAATAACACCAATGAGGTCACTTCTTACCCCCTATTACTTCATTCCCTGTGAAGATATATGGAGGAATATTTGGCAATAGAAGGTCCTCTCCCCATGAAAGATAGAAATAGCTTACCCAAAATAAACTGTATCTGCCCTCCATAGTCAAAATTGAGGAAAATTTGGAGCACTCATTGAGCTGAGCACACCATGTTTCCTTTACAACGCGGCAATGAGCTGGTGATCCAGTTTTCTAAAAGTCCCCACCAGCAGCAACACAAAATCTCCGAAGATCTGATACTGGAAGATTATGCTTCTCTGGATGTCAGTGATTCTGATAAAAAATTAGGTAGCAGCCGGCCAAAGAAACTATTTCATGGGGCTGACAAGAATCATGACAATTCTAACAAATACAAGAAGATGGTTCATAGGGAGATTGAGAGGCAAAGAAGGCAAGAAATGGCTACCCTTTATGCCTCCCTTAGATCCCTTCTCCCTCTCGAGTTCATCAAGGTGAAAAATCTTGGATCCTCGTTCTTTTTTAATACACTGTCTGTCACTAACTTGTAAAAGCTCCTTGATACCGTTCAATTATCTCAATTAATGGATACCCTCCTGTACCCAAAAACAATAAATTAATGGATACCCTTTTGAAATCAGAGTATCAGACTACTCCATGAGTATCTAGTAACCTCTCTCTTTATCCATTAACAAGAACCCAAACGGGAAAGTGTTCTTGTGTCTGATGAATCTTAATAACTGCAGTTTATTTTCCTCCCGATTTCTTGGAGATGCCTGTGCTTAAAGTTTTCTGGGTTGTTTAGTGTTATTCTGATGGGTTTTCAGGGAAAGCGTTCGATATCGGACCACATGAACGAGGCAGTGAATTACATAAAGCACTTGCAGAAGAATATCGAAGAACTGGGTTCCAAGAGAGATGAACTGAAGAGAATCTCCAATTCCAAGCTGGAAAACCATGAGAGCAAGCATACATCTAGCAGCTTTACGGTCAAAGAGAATAATGGTATTGTGGGGATCAAAATTACCATTGGCTTCAGAGAGGAAGGGCTCCCACTTTCGAAATTGCTGGAATTGCTGCTTGAAGAAGGACTTGAAGTTGTTAGTTGCCTTTCAACGGAAGTCAATGGCAGATTGCTCCACAGTGTCCAGTGTAAGGTACGGGTCCAGGGATTCTTTTTTTGTTTACGTACATATTTTATCTAAAATTTACTCTAATATTATATATTTTCCCTTCAATTATTGAACTTGGTTCACAGGCTTGCAGTTCCAAGAGTGTAGATCTATCTGAACTGAGAAGGAAAGTTGCCAACGTGATTCCAACATTTAGATGTTTTAATTGGCTTTGTGGTTAGAGCTAGCTAGCTAGCTGGGCTCACAATCTTGCTGACAGGAAGTTAACATATAACATTTGAGCACTTAATTTCTAACCGGTTAGCTAATTTGTTTGGGTGAGTTTGCTTGCACTGTTTATATATATTGGCATTGCCATCTCTCTCTTTGCTTTGGAGACCCTTCTGCTTTGTTTGTGGAAAATAAGGGAAACAAGAAGAAAAATACTTGTGTAGACCAAAATTGTCATTCCCTTTTCCTTTCCTTTCACAGCTTTTCTTGAATCAAAGGGATTCAATTTCTGTCTTTGGCTTCGAAATTTACAGATATGGATTGTTTCATTGCTTAATTACCCTCGTTGTGTCTGTAATTGAGACATCTCTTGCATGTCCCACCATCACCATGTGTATATATTTGAGATTTCTTGGGTAATTAATCTAGATGATGACCTTAATGCTTAATTGTATGTAGGGGTAACAAATGGATCCATGCATATCTAAATACAATCCAATCCATCCAATTATAATAATAGATTTAATGAATTTGGATGGATTGAATTTGTTTTGGTTAATGGATGGTTATAATGGACTAACTAAAATATTTATTAAATTCAATGGATTTATATATATGGTTTAAAGAATATAATGCATTTAAACATAGAAAGGTTAGTTAGATGCATCTAGTTAAAGATGAATGGATTGGATGTTCATTCATTAAATTGGATTAATTGATGAATTAGATATTCATATCTTAAAATAGGTCATAATAGATTGGATGGTTTTAACATTTTTTTATTAGATCCTAATGGATTATTGGTTTATTTTCTATTCATATTCAACTCAAAATTCATCCAATCTATCCATTTATCACCTCTAATTGTATGCCAACGAGTTAGATACTGTGTATATATTGTTATTAAACCTATCTATGATGTTGAGTTTTGCTTGTAAATTGTTAACTGTACTTGAATTCTAATTTTGAATTTGAATGTTAGACGAGATTTTTCCAAACACATGCAAAAAGGTTTTACGTTACACAAGCATATAGAACTGTTGGTGTTTAGGACCTGTTTTTAAAGGAGGTTCCTTATTGATTTTTTGTCTTCGCTAACACTATTCTATAACAGTTGGAAGAATTACCGCTTTAAAAAAACTGAACTAACAAAAGGGTTATGAAATTAATTTGTTTAAGGCTTCTACCACAGCCTTTTACACTTGATCAGCTCTAGTTATATATGGACAGCAATTGTGGCATGATGTGGTTGCAGAATCCATTGCAACAGCCGTTTCAAGTGATGCAGTCTGTAATTCAAAATCATGCCTAGCATAGTGATATTTTGTATTTTTGATATAGTTTAAGATAATTTGCTTCGACCTTGGATTTAAAGTGAGTGATAAGAAAAAAATTTCATATCTTGCTGTTCATCGATCTCAAGTGAAGAACATAGAGGCACATAATTGTTGCTAATTAAGTTAGCAATTATCATAGATATAACACAGCAAAACGAAGAAACAGATTCAAGATAGTACAATAACTAACCTAGTTCTTGTAGCATTCCTGTTTTAGTCTTTATCCTGAATTAATTTGCACTCACGATAATAATAATTAATCCTAGTCCTACTTCAGATTATTATTATGTAGAATTCTTTATAGATTTTCTAATGTTGATATCAGGGCTACTTTGGATTCATATGGATTCATCCTAAATCCAGTTCACTCTTTTATATAAGACTTTTTCCAATCCAAGTTTCCATTTTTGATGGTAAACACTATTAGAATACCCAAATGAAGACCCTCTTTATTTTTTAAGATCTTTAGAGAGAAATACGGAATAGACTATATATTGAATAAAAAATAATTTGAAGGTAATAGAATTTTGGTATATTAGATTTATGTGACCTTGGTGTAATGGCCACTGTGAGTTATGAAAGTTATGGAGAGTTATTTTATGAGTTATGAAGAATTATTTTATTGGAATTGTGTAGTTAGAGTGAATTATTTCATGAGTTAAGGAAAATTATTTTAATGAATTAATGAGAGTTATGTAATGTCTTTTAAACTATCCCAGTGATTCTATAAATATCCTATATGTTTTTAGAGTTTGATAAGCAATAAATAAAACAATGTCTCTCTTCCTATATTTTTCTGAGTTTAATTTTAATCTTTTATTAGTGTAAAAGATTTTATATTATTATTCAATTATAAATTGTTAAAAAAATTTGACTGAAATAAAAATTACTTAAAAAGTCAAATATTATGTATAAAATATAATAAGATAATAGTGTAAAATTTTTTTATAGTAATAATAAATTAAAATCTATTATATATTATTAATGAGATTGCCTCTACTATCACGTGGCAGTCCAATATTCTAATTCACTTATAAGTTTTTCCGTCTAATTTTCGTACTTGCATGAATAATTTCTTTGACACATAATTTGAGTAATTGTCATTATATTGTCAAGTGGCAAAGTTACTTTTTATGTGTACTTTGTCAAGTTGCTAGTTGTTCTATCTCTTTTATTTTTATCAAAAATATATTCAAAATATAGATAAATTATATATTAAAAAATTGGTGGCTTTTATTATTTAAAAGCAAAAATATATAAATTTTGTAAACACTTACTTTAATAAAAATATTATTTATTTTTAATAAATTATTATTAAAATTATACTGCCTGAATTATAAAAATGTAATATAAAAAATACATATAATAAAAAATAAAAAAATCCGCAGGCTAGTTAAATCCTAATTTTCTTCCACTCTAACATAGACCCTACCTTGCCAGCCAACCAATTGAAGCAATACGAAGACATTGTGAAAAAAGATGCAAGTGCGTTATGCTTCATACAACAAGACGCGGGCAGAGAGCTATTTATTCAAGAATTTTTTATATTATCAACACCAGACAAGTATGGGTTGTCCTACATTATAAATTTTAAAGTTTGAAGAAGGTCTAGAACATTACAGAACCTATGGCGAAACTTGGAACTAATGGCAATGGATGAGAATGAAACAGTGACTTATTTCTCTAACAGGGTGGCTAGAATCAAATCAAAATTTATGATGATACTAGATAGAATAAAAATTTTAACATGATTAAGAAGAATTATCTCACGCAAAAGCCCAAAAAGATAATTACTAGATTAAAAAAAAAGCTATCGATAAAGGATAAAATAACAAAAGTTTTAATAAAGCATTAAAGTATCTTTTAAGTCCTCTTATTCTTTTATTATTTTTCTCATCTAACTTGCTCGTAAGAATTTAGGCTTACTAGCTATACATTGTATATGCAGAATTCTAGATTTTCTAACAAAATTTTGGTTCTACAATATTCCTTCTGTTTTTGTTTTGCGTTCGTTTGTTCAGCAATATGTAGGATGTTTCGTCTGCTTCTTCTATATGGTAGGATGAAGTATCCGATTAGGAGTTTCTTTGGTTGAACCAAATGATAGACAAGAAATCATTTCAAAAACTCTTCCATTTGAAATTGTTTTTCCAAGTTGATTGAAAGTTAGATTAGACTATTTTCAGAAATTGCTGGTGTTTTTTTAAAAGAAAATATTTGAATCTATAAATTTTGCAGTGTTTGACTGAAACTTGTCAACTACGTAATATTGAGACCTTGATATGTTCCAATTCAGTTAATTCTTTAGTGTTGAAACCCTATATTCCTATGGGTAGTGTGTTTGAATGGGCATTTCTGACCTCTTGACCCAAAAATTACGTTCCCAGCAGAAGTTGAAAATATTGTGTGTGTGTGTGTGTGTGTGTGTGTATATATATACACACACACACTATCAACAGCCCCTTACAAAATATGATTGTTTCTCTTCTAAGATTTAGAAATATAATGCTACTGATGATCATTTGGGCCAATAATTATATCTAACACATGAGAAAAGAACGCAACTAGCATGTTGTAAATAACTAATATAAAATGTGTATTCTAAGATTGCCTTGATGTATATATCCATAAAATTGGATTGAGGCTTCTTTTGCATGTGGATTGAACCATTTGAGATAAGCTCTGAAATAATTTGGAATCAAATTCTTGATTAATTCTTGTTTCATTGCGTTCCTGTGCTATATTCATGTGTGGCTATCTATAACTATGAAATCCAGTGATGACAAATTGGCTAGACAAAAGCTTGAACAAAAATATGAACTGTTATACATAGAAAAAATCGTTCATTGCCAGAATATTTCAAAAAAAAAAAAAAAAGTGAATAGAGAAGTTGCTAGCTACAATGCAATCAACAATAACACAATGAAAAAGAAAATATTGCACGCTATGCGGAGATATTAAATAGCATGACATATATATATATATATATATATATATATATATATATATATATATATATATATATATATATATATATGCTTCAACTTGCTGAATGCTTTTTGCCTTTGTTGATCAAACCTCTCTGCTGAAACCAATTATTTAAAGCATTAAGAGAAGAAAGATGTTAGACAATTTAGTATAAAATTAAAGAAAGAAACAAATATCGTAAAATATCAGGTAAGTCTACATGCATGTTGGAAGCTCAAATTTGAAATATCATGATTAGAATATTGTTATAAATTGTAATAGTTAGTTAACGGCAGTTAGTTAGTATAAAGTGAGTTAATTAATTGTATAAATAGGATTAAATGGGTCTAATAGATCAGAGAATTGATTAGTCGAATTTGATAATTGAGATAATCTAATACTTGAATTGAGAGAATCCAATACTTGAGATAGCCTTAAAATGAGATAGCCTGTTAAACTTTTTTTTGCAACAAAAAAAAAATTGAAAACTTCTTTTTAACTAATAAAATATGTTTGCCATATATAAGATGTACCCGATCAAGATGCATCTCACTTGGGACTTGGCAATAGCGAATCTAGCTAGCGGATGCAAACGATCATCAAATGATTCCCATACATGGAAGAAAAAAGGTGATCACAATTATTAATAAACTAATTAAGCCTTAATTAATTAGAAAAATATACAGTAAAATAAATTATCTTACCATCAATTAATTATTTCCGGAAATTTTATGAATTGACATCCCAGTGTTTCATGGCCCTCATAAACATTTGAAGCTATTGAATGGTGGTGTTCTACATTCTTGGACATGCATGAATAAAAAAAAAATACAAAGTAACATATACGTATCATATATATATATATGTATATATAATTTGCTTAAAGAAAGTGACATACATCCCATTCAAACTGAAAACTCTAAGATGTCGTTAACAGATATCAAGGTACAAAAGTCACATATACTAGGCTTAATTTATTTTGAACATCATTAGTAGTTGGAGTTTTCTTTTCCTCTTTGATTGTGTCTCAACTGATGACAACTCAACTCTTTGGACGCTTTCAACTATTTGTACCATCTCTTTTCTTCTTCAGTCCTCTGACATTTTGGGGTAGGACTTCAATGCACCATACAGTGAATCCATATTTGGTAAAGATACAAAAGTATAGCAATATCTCTGTTTACATTAATCTGTCTCCCACAAATATCTTTAGCTTGCTGTCACCCATGTACCTTCCTATAAATGAAATAAGCCAAACTATTAAGATATCAAAATTCATTGATAAGAATTTATAAGAAGAAAGATAAGAATGCAGAAGTAAAAAAAAAAAAAGCATATTAATAATACAAATTCAATAAAAAAAATCCCTAATATATATTCAAAATAAGAGCAATTTAATCAGCACTAGCTCGAAATCTACTTCTAAGGTCAGTGAACGTCTATCTCTTCAAATCCTCCAAAGCTATACTTTAAGAATTCAGTTTCTACTATTAATTAATGATGATATATCATTAAAAGTTATATTCATGTACGAGTTTGTATTTGCTTCGTTTATACGTTCGGAAAAAACTCTGTACCTACAGTAGTATTACTAAATTTGGCTGATGCTATATTAGAAAAAAAAAAGTGTAATTGATATCATACGAACAGCATAAATTTACAAGAAAGTTAATTTTAAAAATTACAAAATGATAATTGTAAAAATGCCTCGATGAAATTGAAGATTCTATCATCAACGAGAATGGTATGGATTCAAGCCACGATAATTCTTCTTTTTTCTCCCCATGATGTTGGCTTTGAAATGTAGTACCTTTTCTTCTCTTTTAACTTTAATGTACTATAAGTAGCTGATGTGGGAAGCTAATAACCATGCAGCTTAATAAGGAATGGCCAAGACAAAAGGAAAGTTGAAATTCCAATTCGATTGTCAGTAAGGATATATTTAGATTGGAGAAAAATGAAAAAGAAAGAAAGAAAAGTGAAAAGTTATTTTAAAAATTTAAATTAAAAATTTAAAATGTTTAAATAAGTCTTTTTCCTCCCCTTTTTTTATCCAAATATAGGCTAAAGCTTTAGCAGGCACAGCCCCTATAAAGCCTAAAAAAAAATCCTCTTTTAAAATTTGTCATATAATTCTAATGTTTAGTCCTTTTGAAAAATGAAATTAATCTTTAGCACCCCAAGTTGAAATTTCTAATTCAGCCCTTGCAAATACTATAAGTTTTTGAGTTTAGAAAATGGTATTTCGATAGGTTAAATTAAAAAAAAATTATTTCCACTTTATTTCATGTCTAATTTGTTTTCCAAGATTTTGAGTGGCGCAATTTACTCATAATCTATATATAAATTAAGAGTTTCTTGGAATTGTTAGTAGCAAAAATGTAATTTACACTCGTCAACTATTTGACCGGTGCAATTAACCACATCAACAATCGAATTACATAATTTGTTTCAATGGCATTGTAACCGAATGAGTTAAGTTCTACATCCAAAAAATTAAATTGAGACAATTGCAATCAAAAAGTACAAAAGCAAGTTTTCACTTACAAATAGCGAAGCAAGAACTGTTGCTTCTACAATATTAAATAATTCCTTTCTCTATCATTGGAACTTGAAGAACTCGTAACTTCAAATTCAATTTCAATCTCATAAATATTGACCAAATCTCAAATAGATTAAAGTTCAAATCTGAAATTAATCCTCAAACTTTCAGAATTAATCCGAATTCCCAACAATTTTTGTGATTGTGCATGGCAAAGCAACCGAGATACTCTTAATTAGACACAAACTAACCGATGTTTAAAAAAAAAAAAAAGGTCACAAACTAACCGAGATACTCATAAACTTAGACCTTTGTGATTATATATAAGCAATCTTTGACACTTACTATCTAAAAGTTGCAATCCACTTCAGAAAGAAATGTCATTTCCCATCACAGAAATACCTGATATTAAAAAGTTCAACAACTGAAATTATGCTCTAAACTTCACAAAGGTAACTTGGATTGGAATGCCCAAACTACCAAGTAGTAAGAAAGCCTTTGGGTTCATTTGGATAAGTTTCTAAAAAAATATTTTTTTATATATTTTATTTTAGTAGATATTTTTTTTAAGAAAAAAATAATTTTACATTTGGATACAATATTTAATAAATATTTTTAAATAATAAAAAGACTTTTATGTTTGTTTGAATAAAAAAGAATAGAAACACTTTATTTATATCAAAATAATTAAGAAAGACATCTAAATACAAGATATGATAAGTTATGATATGTAAAATATGATAAAATATTATCATAATAGGGACGGTGAGGTTTTCAAGTATGTCATGGTAACAAAAAACGAAACATAATGTAATAAAAACATATCTAATTGTGTATCCAAAAGCTTAACAACATGTTGTTAATATTATTTTATTTTATTTTCTCTAAGTGATATAGTTATTGATATCAGAATTCAATTTAAGTTATTAAGGTATAATAGTTTAAAGTTACATTATTTAAAATATAATTCACAAAACTACTTAGAAAGATTTATGTGAATAAGATTTATAATGAGAAAAAAGAGAAGATATAAAATATAATTTTTAATAAAGGTAAAAGATATTCTTCTCATAAAATTATATTAAAAATTAATTCTCCTTTTCCTTTTTTCAGATGTTAGAGATCATTAGCTTTTAAAAAAAGAGATAAATTAACGTTTTTTAACTTTTACTTTTTTTAAAAGTTACATCCAAACATAATTCAAAATATATTGATGTACTTTTTTCAAAATAAAAAATACTTTTTAAAAAAAATGTGTCCAAACGGCTCATTTATTACACACTGAAGTCTTTCAGAGGTATCAAAGCTCTCCAGGCTAAGTGATCCAAGTGTTAGAGGAATCCCAATATCCTTTAAAGTATGTTTGGTTACCCATGAAAATATATTTTTCATTTTTACTTCCATATCAAACATACCCTTACCAAAAAATTTATTTTCTCTCATAAGTCTTTCATTTATTACAACAAATGAAATACTTTTTGTGACTGCAGAGTTCCATTTTCGGATAGTAGAACAAACCAAATGATCTCTAAGCAAGCCTAGCCCGCTTAACTAAAAACTTGACGTTAAAATGAACCAAACAGCAGAGGAAAAAAGGTCATTATCTCTTGTGCTAAGGCTGAGAGCTTCACAGAGAACAATGTCACGGTCTTTATACACGCTTTGAAATTCAAATACAAGAAAATCAATTCTCTAGAACATGAAGTTTATTCACTTAACTCATGCTTGGCACCACAAAGAAAAATTTTGACTAATTTAATAAGGACTTAATATATGCTTTGATTAATTTGACTCAGACCATGACTTCTGGTCCGTTTTAGCAGTCTCTAATCCAACCAAATGAAGCTATCACATCAACTCAGATTTAAAGACCTGAAATCTCTGTTTGGAGTGGAAGAAGTTAAACATTAAACAGAGAAACTAAGTACATGTTTAGTACCATGAAAAAGAAAGGAATGGAACGGGAGCAAGAGTGAGAATGGGAATAAAAATAGAATGGGTATTCCAAAAATGAAAGAAATGACATTCCTTAAAGAATGAGTATTCCTTATCTGATTTTTCTATCAAACAAGAAAATAGGAAATCTCATTCACATTCACATTCACATTCTCATTCCATTCTTTTCCTTTCCATCATAACAAACGAATCCTTTTTCACTCAGACCAAAGACCAATCCCTTACATCCACCAGCTTAGACAGATCACAAATCTTACAAATTAAGAGACATATCAATCTAATATGTAGCATCTACAGAAAATAACATCCAGTACAATATAAAACTGAAATTTAATATGCCTTGATTAATAGACAGATCTTTATATTCAATTTTTACAAACACGGGAAAATTTTGCCACTCCTTCCTTAACACCAAGGAAGTAAATTAGTCCAAATATTCAACTGTTACTAGAAACATGTACACAAGTATAAAAAAGGTGGGAAATGGAAAAGGCAGTCATCATGCTGTAGGAGAAACATACAAAACAGAGTAGACAAAGTAACAAGAGAGCAAGATATGTGCATCACTTCCCAAAGTCTTGATGATGCACTCTCCCTCACTCCAAACAAGTGCAGAAGCCATCAACACTCTGGCACAAGTAATAGTTATGAAGGATCAGGATGTTCACTGATGATGAGTTCAACATCATATACTCTTGCCTTTACGAAACTCTTCCATCTAGTTTGATTGTAAATGAGCTATAGGATGCATGCAAAGCAAAATAGTACCCACTTTCAGAACATATTTTTCTTGGGAAGTCCTTCCCTTCCTTGAATTTAGAGCAAGCACAGATGTTAGAGGTGACGGGGAAAGCTGATGATAAGCCTAATATTTACACAGGTTATTTTGAGTCAAATTTGGGAATAATTATCTCCCTAAGTTCTACAAAGGCGAACCCACCCAATCCGTGTGCTGAAATTGTTCATGCTAATAAAGAAACAAAGAACAAGCCACAAAGTGAGGCATGAAGATCACCTTTTTTTACTCCTCAAGTAGAGTAAGTCCCACCACAGTTAAAGGACAAGTTAGTTCAGGTTGATAAAATTAAGTGTATTGCACCAGTCGGTCAATTCAGTATGCTATTTGAGCAGGATTTTAAAAATGCCATTAATTTGATAGTTCCATCTTCAAAAATTACCACAATGCATCTTTATGAGTTCACATGCAAGTGCATACGAGGAAGACTACTAACGAGTTAAGTTTCATATACATGGCCACCATCTCTAGCTTTAGAGATAACCTTGATTCAGCATATACCACTTCGGTTAGTTTCCTATTGAGGTAGGTTGTCAACAACTAAAAGCTCTCAGGTAAACATGTGACTGCACTGCGCGATAAACTATTTTGCCAAAACAGGGTGTGAAAAAGAAAGGGGGGGGCGATGGGGGAGAACAAAGCTAGGGTCAAAAACAATCAATTAGCAGCAAATACAACCAAGTTCATGACACTCTGATGCGGCACATTCCAAAATTAAAATGCACTCCATGTCTGAAATTCCGCAAAATATTCAATAACCAGAATCTGAAGCACTTGATCTATGTTTCTCATTTGATATTATCAGCAGCATATTTCAACCAAACAATAAAATCAATGTAGCCATCATATTGAATTGATGCCTCAAATTGAGACATTTCTGAAAAGTCACACACCACCACAATCCAAGGTGTTCATAAGGCCATCAGAAGTGCAGTGTGGACATGTGCGAGACTTTGTGTTACTTGTTCACTATCTCTGCAACTAATCAAATATGACTAGCATGACACACATCACTACTGCTGTATTCAATTACTATTTTATTGGTTTTGTTTTCCTTCAAATTTCATACAAAAAAAGGTAGTTGGGAGAACAAACTAGCTTCACTACAAGAGAACACGGTAGCAACAGGTGGCAACCCTGCTGCACTGATTGAGAAAAACACATCCGATGGTGGCACAATCTGCATCAAAAAAAAAAGCACCGCATTTTGACACTAGACAGATTGTGCTTCGATGGATTTCACCATTTCAAACAGTCAGCTCTCCCACCAAGGCAGAAAATCGATCGATGCAAACTGTGAAGCCTAGTCAAAATTTACAAAAGCTGCAAACAGAGTAATGGACGCCCATGAAGGAGTAACTTCCTCACCAAATAAAAGGTAGTCTGTCAATTCATTTCCAAAAGAAAGATGATGCGAACTACAAAGCCGACCTCACCACTAAAGCATGGACCACAGTTTCCAAAAGAAAAATATCACTCAAGGCATGCCTAAAAGTCAGCGTGAAAGAATATATTAAGTGGGTCTGTACACATGACATATCAATCTCCAGCCGGTAGGCCATAATGCTATCAAAACAGGGAAAAGTGAAAGAAACAGGACCCAAATGGTAAAAAGAAAGTAAGAAAGGAGAGAGAAAAAAAAAGGTGAAAGAATATAGCCTTTCCCCCTAAATCCCTTTACAATTATCTATCATTGGTAAACTACCAGTCCACCACTGTCACTATGCTGCTGTAACTCCTCATGAAAATGGGTATCTGATACTAGAATCTCACCGGCCTTTTTTCCGAGACTTGAATGGGCAGCGAGATGGGGGCGACGGTGAGTACTCAACCGGCAATTGGGGTGGCTCCAAATCCCCACTAAGCATTCCCACAACCTCTTTCATTGAAGGACGACGAGCAGGTGACTTGAGCAAACAAAGCAAAGCGACCTTGATGCAGAGAAGAGCCTGCTCTTTATCCAACGACTGAATAGACTGATCAACCAGTTCAACCAGCTTTCCATTGCGGGCACAATGGCGTGCCCAAGACAAAAGATTTGCTCGCTGAAACTCTGACAATGGTGAATCAGTCACCTGAAGAGGTCGCCTCCCAGAAATGATAACAAGCAATAAGACCCCAAAGCTATAAACATCACACTTCTCTGAGACATCATCGCCAAAGCCATACTCAGGAGCAACATAACAAACCGTTCCCCTCATACTTGGAGTGCTACTAATACCACCACTCTTGGGAATTTCTCCACTTGCAGAATCATAGCTATTCCGGCGAGCTCTCCATAGCTCGCCACTGAGCCCATCTAACCACCAATCTACACCACCACGACCATTCCTACTTCGGTTTTTGGTCTTCTTTTTATCCCCATACAAAGCATCATCTCTCACCCACCAATCATCACCTTTGTCATCACTGTTTGCTTCCTTTCTTTGCTGCCGTTTCTTCTTCTTCTTCTTTTTCTTCTTTGCAAGCTCTTCATTGTACTCCTCCTTCCACCATTCCCTCGCTGCTCTTATCTTCTCCTTCTTCAAAACTCCACCATCCTTTTCCTCGTCCATTGATTCCCACCATTCCAGCTGCTTCCTGCTCGACTTTTTCGCTGGCTTTCCCATTTTTGCTCCACTACTCGAGGCAGCTCCTACCCATTCACCCTTTGGTCTTTCCTTGTTTACCTCTTTTCCAATCCACTCCATCACATAATCCTTCACTTTCTTATTTTCAACCACCGGGGCTGAGGCTGCAGCCTCATTGTCTTGCCTCCACCACAGATCCCTCACTGAATTGCTCTTTAGCCCTTTACCATTCTTCTTAACACCCCCATTAACAATGTCTTTCTCACTCTGAATGCTAGCCTTGTCGAAATTCACCTCTGAAGGCGATGCAGATGCCGCCACCAAAGCTGTCTCCGGTGAGGCCGTCGCCGCCTCAATCGTATCCGGCGATGTCTCTGATATAGGCACCCTGACAAAACCTTCAGGTGACTGCTCCACTCCTAAGCTACCCTCCTCAAAACCAGTATTCACACTCTCTGTTTCCTCAACCAGTGACCCACAATCATCGATTCCAACCCCACCGTTACTCTCAAACTCTACCTTTTTCTTGTTGTCCTCCAAGGCCAACCCACCATTCGTCTTCCCCACGCCATCATCACCACCCAGAATTCCAACTTCAAACTGGGGTTCCGATTTCAACCGGGCAAGGCCAAAATCCCCAATTTTCGCTGAAAAATTACGGTCCAGTAGAATGTTACTCGGCTTGATATCGCCATGAATCACCGGCGGGTCGCAGGAATGGAGGTACTGAATTCCTCTGGCTACGTCCATGACAACGGCGAAACGCTTCTTCCAATCCATCAGCTCGGGGCACTTGCGGTGCAAGAGCGCGTCTTGGAGGTTCCCATTGTGCATCAATTCGTACACGAGCAAGAATCGACGGCGCTTACCGTCGGAGCAGAACCCGATGGCCGAGACCACGTGCTGGGAGCGAAGCCTGGACGCGAAGAAGAGCTCGTTGTGAAACTCGCGCTCGCCCTGAAGGGAAGCAGAGTCCATGAGCTTGACGGCGACGGGCTTTCGGGTCGGAGGCAGCGTGCCGGAGAAGACGGGGCCGAAGCCTCCATGGCCGAGACGGGAGGAGAAGGAGTTGGTGGCACGGCGGAGAAGGGCGTAGGAGAAACGGTAAGGGGGCTTGGTCTCGGAATCAGAAGAATGGGTGGTGCGTTTCCTTGCAAGCCAGCGAAAGCAGAGGACCACGAGGAGGAAGAGGGAGCAAGCAGAGGCGGTGGAGGCGAGAAGAGGAGCCAAAAGGTGGCGACTTGGGTAGTGGCTGCGGTGGCGGTGGGGTTGATCGGGAGGAGTAGTTGGCTGGTACGGGTCAACGACAACCGTGGACGGCGGCGATGTGGAGAGTTGCCGAGACGGCATGGCGAGATCATCGAAGGTTAGATAATCAAATTTGAGGAAATGGGTTGTTCATGATTTGAGGATTAGAGAAAGAGATAACTAGAGTTTTGAACTGAATATCTGCAACAAGCAGCAGAGAAAGAGAGAAAAAATGAGAGTAACAGTGTGGAGGAAGCCTCTTTTTCTGTGGTGGCCTGTGTTGTGTGTATTTTCTGAGTTTGGTTGGCTTTGCTGAGGCACTTTAGATTGGGATCAGGACAAGAAAGATTGACAAAGTACTATTTGTTTTTTTATTCTCATCTTTCTTCCTCACACTGTTTCTTGTTTTCTAGTCTGCGTCTGTTGTGTAACATACATGATGCAAGCACAGACAGGGACAGGTTACTCAAATTTCAGACCCTATCTGCAAATGCAGCACTGTCCAGTTGTTGTGATTATTACTTTCTCTGTACATCTTGACAAAGAAAAAATCAGTGCCTAAATTTCATAATACCTGCTTTATATATTCACAAAGTTCTTCTATTGCCTCTTTTCTTTTGCTACAAGCCAAGGAAAAAGATTAATTATCACGACTCTTTCTATTAATCAGATAGAGGATCCAAGTAGTTATATTCATATAGTTTTTGTAAGGGATGTTACATCCCAAACATTTTTAGTTACTTAAATAGCACTATTTTTTTTATATAAAACACTTTCAAATTAAAAATAGGTAGGGCCAATGTGAAACCTACTACTTTTGTAATGGCATGCTAACAATAATAAAGAAATGAAGAGTTTATATAAATTATGAAATATTAAAAATCAAGAGAAGATGTGCAAAGGATTGTATGGGAGCCAGCCAGCCTCTAATGGAAACAAGCAGGGAAACCTGGTATTGGATGGATACCCAGTAATATGAGGTGGCTTTGGCATTGGCAAGTGGAGTAGGTAATTTTCCTTTGTCTTGCTTCTTCAAAGTTCAAACATTCAAACTTCAAACCAACCCCTGTGCTTTGTTTCACCTATCATGACCCACACTTGGTGGTAGTAATAGTAGAAGACAAAAAAAGCATTCCCCTGGCCTCCTTTTGCTATATTTGACTTTGTAAGCTTCTAATATGCCATATGGGTTGTATGGTGATATTGACAGGTATTCTTTAATTGCCATTTCTTCATTTAGGTCAATTTAAGCTCAATATTAACAAATATACATCAATTTCATATGTTTACATCCTTTTCTATTTATCTTTTTTATAAGGGATTGAGGAAGGAAATAGTAAATACCTCCTAATTTGTCTGAAGAATATTCTTCTAGTCACCATTAACTTTTCTAAGCATTTTTATGGTAATTCCTTCAAATTCCCTTTCATTAGCTTTTTTTTATTTTTATTTACAAGTTGTATTTGAAAAAAAGAATTAAAGATAATATATAAAAAAAAAGTAAATTTAGAACACAAACAACATAAAATTAGATTAATAGATATCTATTGAAGATTGACCCAAATTTCTTTGATTGACAAGCTATCTTACACTGATTATATCCTCAAATTAATTATTTTATATGTATAGCCTATAAGTTTCTCATGTAATTGGAAAGGTCATTTACTTAAATAGGCTCTTGGACAGCATAACGAGGCATTAAACATACACATGTATTTTTTTTTAATTTGGGAAGATTATTTAATCAATCAAACACAAAATGGAGACTCTTCAGGCTTCTGTCAGAGAAAGAGAATTCGGAAATTTCTATTCTCGAGAGGAGAATGTTTTAGTCAAATAGCAGCTTCAACCTAACATTCTTTCCCCTTTCAATTTTCAATTTTTCGTTTACTATTTTAAATCAAGTTTCATATTCGCATAAAATAAATAAATGAGCTTTGATACTATTATTTATTTTCCTTCTACACGTGGGAGTGATATTCTCCTGTTCGTAATAAAAACACTGAAAACACCAAAATGAAAATAATAATAATAATATTGAAGTGATACGGCTGTCCATGCCAGATGTCATTCTCCAAAATTATTTTAGAGGCTTAGCCATTAATGACCATCTTTTTAATAAATATTAAAATAATGTCAATTTTTTTAAAAAAATTAAATTAATGCAATCTTCTATCATTTAAAAATTTAATTTATGTCTATTTTTTTAAAAAAATTAAATTGATGTCATATATAACTTTAAGAAAATAAAATAAGTATTTACTGTTTTTTCTTATAAAAATAAAAGTAAAAAGAAATAAATGACTAGTTAATGACATGTTACATATCTCAACTAAAATATACATGAAGAAAGCTTGTCTTATAAACAAAATATTTAAATTTTTATTAATTAAATCAATCCTCATCAATTAATTCTTTGGTCATTTATGATCGAGTACGCAGATTATAGATCAAAGTTTTCATTTTCATGATAATTAATTTGGTATTTTTATGAAAATAAAATAAAAGTAAAAAATTTCAGAAGATATTTTATGTAAAAGAAATTCATTAAAGTTTTTACTTTTAATTTTTACAGATATATCAGATTAAATCTCAGTGTTCTATATTATTATTACAGCAATTGTGTTTTCAGGTATAGAAAGAAAACATTAGAGGCAGTGAACTTTGATTGAGACTGATCATTTGTTGTGGGTGGAGAAATTGATAATTTAGCTAGAAACTTGGTTTTCTCTTCCTAATCATATACGTTTTTCCTCAATCTTGCAACTTTTATGGACATGAACTCTGCTGCGGCAAAGAAGGTGTGGGAGTAACTATCTCTGCGCAGCTAAAAAATCTGGCTCCATTTTAGCTGAAGCAAGTGTTTGAGCTTTGAGGGGTTGAGCAGATCATCTGGTTCCATTTTCTCTTTCTCCTTCTTTGAGACTGTTAATTAGCCTATTTAGCTATATTTTTTTAGCTTTTTCAGAGTGTCATAATGTTTTTTAACTAGATCTTTTTAGGTATATTTTTAAGAGGATATAGCAAAACTAACTATTCATTTAAATGTTGCAAAGTAGATGAAACAAAAACAAATAAATAATTCTATGATCTTCCTTCAAATGTTACAAAGCAGATGAAACAATTGAAAACAGCAAAGACGTTGGGTGATATTTTATCTCAACATGTTGACTCATCTTCAACCTATTTAAAATTCTAAACTATTTTGTTTGCATATCATGAAAATGAATATAATATTTCTCCCTCTTAGTATGAGAAAATTAGACTTATGAAGTAATTTAAATGATTTGAATTATGTGAGAATACTCTAATTCATATTTTAAAAAAAAGTTTCAAACTATTTCAAGTACAATTTGAAAAAAAAAATTACAAGAAATTTTAAATTATTTATACAATTTAAAACTTTTAATTTTAAGGAAATTATCCTTTAAATTAATATTAATATTAATATTTTATAACTTAAAATAGAGAAATATGCCATGTCTTAGATGAAATTAAATTTTCTCTTTATATTGCATCGCAAATATCTCTTTTAGTATATGAAACAACATTGGAATAATGTATGGAAAAACATTAACATACAAATTAAATAAATGAAAAAAAATTTGTAATTGAACTAATTCTAGGCAAAATATTTCGTCTAATATGATTTTGTGATCTGGTTATGGGATCACTTCACTAATCACCGAATGATTAAGGCAAAATATTTTATTGATATTATTCATAAGACTCTTCTCATCTAGGTTCCTTATGTTGGAATTATACGGAATTTAATGAAAAATTAATTTTTTTATCTAATTTTTCATAAACTTTACATTCAATACAACAAAAAAGAAACAAACATGTATAATAAGTGCAACTATTTCATTTTGTGGGTAGAATCAGATTCGAAAGCAATTGATACATGGGATGGTACTCTCATGATGGTTGTAGGGCATCCTTGTACATGGACGACACCATGCATCATGTACAATGCATCCATCACGATAGAGATGGCAGTGGGGCCTTCTCACTTGTGCGAATGAGACATGTCATGTCCCAAAATATGTGTTTCCTCAAAACACAATAAATTCTTGTGTAGATTTAGATTAACATAAATTTATAATAAAATAATTATATTTAAAAAAATACACTTAAGGAAAAAGTAAAATATATTTATTTTAAATTAAACAAATTTTAAGGTTAGAGTCAAATTTAAAAAGCAATAGTCACATCAAATCAAACAAGATAAAACAAAAGTAAAAATATGATTAAATATCTAAAACTTGTTTTGATGGATGCATAGTTTATATAATTTACGTAAATTAAGTGTATATTTAAATTAATTTATTTTATTATTAAAATAATGTATAATTAAAATTTTATTAAAAGAATTTTTTTAAAAAAATTAATTTTTCCTTAAAAAAATTATTGCAAACATGTGCAAAGTTTAAAAAAAAAACTCTTCAAGCACAAATGACACCAACTAAAAATTTGGTCTAACGAGGAAAGAGATGTGTTTTATGTTTTGACTACTCTTGATTTTAGATTTATTATATCACCTAAGAAAATTATTCTCTTAAATGTACTGGCTATTAATTAGTGTAAGTGATGTTGTTAAAACTAAATTAAATAGTAAATTGATGAGACTTTTAATTTAAGTTCAATCGATTCAACTTTTTAAATTAATTGGTTGACTTAATAATATAAAATTTATGAAAATATTCATAAAATGTTAAAAAAATTAAATTTTTTGAAAAAAGAAATAAACAACTGGTTAAACTGGTTAAACTAATCGTTCAAATAATTTTAATCAATTTTATACAGTTTTGACTAATTCAAAATGGTTTAACATTATAACTAATTGAGTATTCGGTTCATATATAAACTGATAAAAC
Source organism: Castanospermum australe (assembly GCA_019955255.1). Lineage (NCBI taxonomy): Eukaryota > Viridiplantae > Streptophyta > Magnoliopsida > Fabales > Fabaceae > Castanospermum > Castanospermum australe. The sequence goes on along the minus strand of NSJW01000628.1, from coordinate 88,453 downwards.
TGTTTAGTCCAATTTAATTCTAACAATAATTGGTGTAAGGAATATTTATCAATTAAGAAATTTTTCCTTAATTAACTTAAAAATTAACCCGAAAATATTCTTGTGCTTTAAAGAAAGGAGGGGGATAGCAACGCAATCTGCTCTCTGTTTGGTAACAGGGATGCACCTATCAAGCTCTTCACTTTCCCGCAATCTGTGGCCAAACCAAGAAGAGGGCAAGAGTTTTTCAAACCAAACATTCACCACTTATGCTGAATAATTCAACACTACACGTGTGCTTGCTTAGATACGACCTCTTTTCTAGTTGTATCCTAAATTTTAAGATGCGACCTCTTTTCTAGTTTATTTTAAGGTAAATTTTAAGATTTTTAAAAATATTTTAAAATTTTTTATATATCCTAAAATATTATTATATTTATTATAAGTTTTAAAATAATATTTTTAAATATTTTAAATTTCTAGAAGAGTCACATTCTTACTGTTTACTCACATTTTATTCTCACGACAGAGGTTGAGTAACAGAGACGCACCTATCAAGCTCTTCACTCTCCCGCAATCTGTGGCCAAACCAAGAAGTGGGCAAGAGTTTTTCCAACCAAACATACACCACTTATGCTGAAGAATTCAACACTACAAGTGTGCTTGCTTAGACACGACCTCTTTTCTAGTTGTAATTTAGGGTGTGTTTGTTTTAAGGAAAATTTTAGAATTTTTAAAAATATTTTAAAATATTTTATATATCTTAAAATATTGTTATGTTTGTTATAAGTTTTAAAATAATATTTCTAAATATTTTAAATTCTTAAGAGAGTCATATTCTTATTTTCTGCTCACATTTCATTCTTATAAGAGAAGTTGAGTAAGTTGTTTTTTCATAACTTAGAAATAAAAAATAAATAAAAAGTCTAAAATATCTATCCTTGTAACTAATCAACTTCAGCTTCTTTTTTTTTCTATCAATAATTTCTTTATCCTTATCACACTTCTTTATCTTTATTTAACTTTTCAACATAACTTTATGGAGATCTTTCATTTCCATTCTTTCTCTATCAATTTTTCTTTCTTTTCAATATTATTGTGTAAGTTAGAATTTTTTCTTCATAAGATCTTGTTTTTATTAATTTTTTTTCTTGCAGTGTGATTTTTTTTCTATTAAAAATGATATTGCCATAAAAAAATTACCTCTGTTAACTATAAAAGAAAATGAAATATAATCTTTTTTTTACAGTGACATTGCGAAGTACTTTCGCTGGTGGATGCTAATATATTTTTTTTTTATATTCTTTACTGCTAGAATTGTGAAAGTACTCACTATTTCTTTAATAGTTTGTGATTAGAATGAATATGATCTTGTAGCAGGTGTAATATGTAAGTGTAATATATTGTAGCATGAGTTGTTTGATATACATTAAAGATATTTTCAAAATTATACAATAAATTCTCAAAAATAAACATAGTTAACCAAACAATTTTTAAATTATTTCCAAGAATTTCAAAAAATATTCTTAAGAATTTTAAATGCTAATCAAACAGATTTTTTAAAATATTAGAGAATACTATTCCCAAGTATATTATTCCTAAAAATATAATTCTCAAAAATAAAATTACAATACTTAAAACAAACGTCCTTTACACTTATGATTTGCTTCATTTATTAACAAAACTTCAAATCGAGCTGTGTTTGTTTTTGCGTTTGGACACTCCAAACGCCCGCTTGATGCTGCAAATGCGATTCTCTGTGAAAATAATTTTGTTTGGTTACATGCTTATATATTACCACAAACTCACGTTTAACTCCAAACTACAGTTTGATCAGAAGCAAAACATTCTTGCTTTTGCAGTCACAGTGAAATTTCTTTCCTACTCTGCCCCCCTCTTCTGCACATTTTTTTAACAGGTTGCTTAAGTTTTCCATTTCAATAACATTAAAAAAAAGAGGATGAAAGACTTGTGGTCCCAATTCTATGTTAATTTAAAGAAGAATAAATATTAAAAATAATTATATAATAGTCGTTTAAAAAATATTTAGTATAATAATCAAATAATATATATTTGTTAAAAAGAGTAATAAATATAAATTTTATTTTTTAATGAATAAATAATTAAAATTATTCTTTTTTAATTTTTTTAATAAATAAATTAGACCAATTATTTTTAAACCATTGAAGGAATCATAAATAAAATTAAATAAAAGGATAATATAGATAAAATAATATAAAATTATATCGTTTTTAATAGTTATATATTCAAAAGTTATTTTTATTGACACTATTTAAATAATTTCAAATATGATAAAATCACTTTTATGATAAATGTTTCCAAACATAAATCACAGTCATACAAACTCAATTTTTAACAAAATCAAATTTACAAAATTAAGTTTATTCAAAAAAATTTAATCTAAACACACACAGTTAGTAACAATTCAAACACTTTATTTATAAGGTTTAATTTTAGAGTAAACTCTCAATTTAGTCTTCTAAAAATTATGTCGATATTATTTTGGTCTTTCAAATAATATCAACATTAATTTAGTCTTTGAATTATAAAAGGTGATATCATTTTATTCTTTCAAAATAATTAATATCAATTTAGTTTTTTAATTATAGAAAAATATCAACAATTTAGTCTTTCAATTATACAAAATTAACGTCAATTAATCCTTTAATTATATAAATTATATCAATTTAGTCCCTATCCATACACAGAATGATGATTTTGATATTACTTTCATGATTTAAAAATTAAATTGATGTCGACATTCTTTAAAAGACCAAAGTGATATTGACATAATCTTTAGTATACCAAATTAGAAGTTTACTCTTAGTTTTCTAACTTTTGCAATCAATAATTTTTTTTAATTAATGATTTGTAAGAAACACTATAAATATTAGTTTAGACTTATGTCAAATCAATAACTCCTTCTCTCGTAACTTGCCAAAAAAAAAAAATGAGATGAGAACAAAGTCAACCTCTTATATTAATTTTTATCTTTTGGTGGTGAGCTCTCATTTTCAACTTGATGCCAGTTGTATACTTCATTGTCGAAGTTTCAAAAGATTCAAACTTGCATGTACCCACAAAATAATAATAATAATAATAATTCAAACTTGCAAGTTTCTATTTTAATTTCTCTTCAACTGCCGACTCGAAATTAATGTAATCTTCAAATTTGAGAGTGTATTATTATATATTTTACAAATCATATGAAAGTTCAGTATACTTTATTATTTTCCTTTCTTTTTTTTTATATTTAATTTTATCCAACTTCCTACACTAACCAGTGTTAACATACGTGGTTGATGAACTTTTTTACGTAATTTACGTAAATTAAGTGTATATTTTAAATTAATTTATTTTATTATTAAAATAATTTATAATTAAAATTTTATTAAAAGAATTTTTTAAAAAAATTAATTTTTTCATAAAAAATTATTGCAACCATGTGCAAAGTGTAAAAAAAAAAAAAAAAATCTCTTCAAGCACAAATGACACCAACTAAAAGTTTGGTCTAACGAGGAAAGAGATGTGTTTTATGTTTTGACTACTCTTGATTTAAGATTTATTATATCACCTAAGAAAATTATTCTCTTAAATGTACTAGCTATTAATTGGTGTAAGTAATATTGTTAAAATTGAATCAGACAGTGAATCAATGAGATTTTTAATTTAAGTTCAATTGATTTAACTTTTTAAATTAATTGGTCGAATTAATAATATAAAATTTATAAAAATATTTATAAAATGTTAAAAAAAATTAAATTTTTTGAAAAAAGAAATGAATGACTGGTTAAACTAGTTAAACTGATCATTTAAATAGTTTTGATTAGTTTTATATAATTTTGACTAATTCAAAATAATTTAACATTATAACTAATTGAGTGTCTAATTTACAGTTAAATTGATAAAACTGTTGATCCAATTCAATTCGGATAATAATGGGTGTAAGGAATATTTATCAATTAAGAAATTTTTCCTTAATTAACTTAAAAATTAACCCGAAAATATTCTTGTGCCTAAAGAAAGGAGGGGGATAGCAACGCAATCTGCCCTCTGTTTGGTAACTGGGACGCACCTATCAAGCTCTTCACTTTCCCGCAATCTGTGGCCAAACCAAGAAGAGGGCAAGAGTTTTTTTTCAAACCAAACATTCACCACTTACGCTGAATAATTCAACACTACACGTGTGCTTGCTTAGATACGACCTCCTTTCTAGTTGTATTTGAAGGTGTGTTTATTTTAAGGTAAATTTTAAGATTTTTGAGAATATTTTAAATTTTTTTTATATATTTTAAAATATTATTATATTTATTATAAATTTTAAAATAATATTTTTAAATATTTTAAATTTTTAGAAGAGTCACATTCTTACTTTCTATTTATATTTTATTCTCATCAGAGGTTGAGTAACAGGGACGCACCTATCAAGCTCTTCACTTTCCTGCAATCTGTGGCCAAACCAAGGAGCAAGAGTTTTTCCAACCAAACATACACCACTTATGCTGAAAAATTCAACACTGCACGTGTGCTTGCTTAGATACGACCTCTTTTCTAGTTGTATTTTAGAGTGTGTTTGTTTTAAGGTAAATTTTAAAATTTTTAAAAATATTTTAAAGATTTTTATATATCTTAAAATATTGCTATGTTTGTTATAAGTTTTAAAATAATATTCTTAGATATTTTAAATTCTTAAGAGAGTCATATTCTCACTTTCTACTCACATTTTATTTTGAAGTTGGATAAATTGTGTTTCCATAACTTAGAAATACAAAATAAATAAAAAAAGTCTAAAATATACACTCTTGTAACCAGTGTTCTGAAAATCGGACCGGACCGGCCGGTTTGACCGGTCGGACCGGGAACCAGTTCCCTCCCCGGTTCGGGTTATCTCCCGGAACCGGGGTGGTCAAAAACCGGTCAAAAACCGGTGAACCGGTATCAAACCGGTCAAACCGGTAAAACCGGCGCCGGTTCTCACGGTTTTCCGGTTTTTATCTTTTTTTTTTTTTGAACATTTGATGTTAAAACGACGTCGTTTTAACATATATTTTCCAAAAAAAAAAATCAGACGATGTCGTTTCGGTTTGAATAAAAACCGAAACCCTTGTCGCTGCTCATCTTCTCGCCCACGTCTCGCGTCTCGCCCGCGTCTGTTACCCGTCCGAAAACAAAGCTTAGCTGCGGAAGCGAAACTCGAAGGAGAGAAAGGCAGATCTCGACACCCGGTGACCCACGGCAGAGAAAGAGTGAGTTGGTGACTTATCGCCATCGGAGATCGGAGATCCTCAAGGTATACACCTCTGCATATAGTTTTTATTTTTATTTTCTGAGGTTTTTCCGTTTTTGTATCTGGATGCCGAGAATGGAGAAGATTTTCTGCCTGATTTGATCTTGTAGATGGTTTTTGATTCTTGTTTGTGTCGTCTGGATATGCTCTGCGTGCTGTTTACTGCTGTAATTTCATTTATTTGTGTGTGACACTGTGACCGCTCTGCTGCCTCTGCGTGTTGTTCGTATGTGACGCTGCCGGCTGCTCTGCGTGTTGTTCGTGTGTGACGCTGCCGGCTGCTCTGCGTGCTGGGCTGCTGGCAGCGAATCATTTTTTTTTTTAATTTCAGCGTTAGCTAAGGGTTTTTGCTATTCTTAAATAAGTTTGAAGAAGCTTAAGAGACTGCATTGTGCTGAAGTTCTTATAATGTGAAATTTTAGTAAGTAGCTGTTCTAGATCTTCTCTCTCGAGGATTTCTGGATTTGCAAAGTTGAAATGCTAGTTCTTGCTAGTAGTGAGATCCCAATGCTCATCATGTACTCAGCAGTCATGTATAGTTGTATACTATGCAGTACACAAAATAGAGATACCTGAGTACACTTTTATATACCAAGAGTCTCAAAATGATATATTTCTGGAAGAAGAAAGGGGAAAAAAAACTTTGGCAGCAAGAAGGCTAGCTGTATATTCATTGCATAAAACTCTACATATATGATAAGATCATACAATAAATACAAATAGTCAATTTAAAAAAAAAATTATTCTCTAATCTCTCATAAAATCTTTAATTTTATGTCTAAGACAATTTTTTAATGTACAAAATTTATTGTGTAAAGATTGAACCAATTCATCATTATATAAGAATTTAAAAAGATATAACTTTTATATCACTTTATAGTGTATAAGATTGATGGCATTATAGAACCTGTGCAAACATGGTTTGCCTTAACAACAAACCACAGCTGTAGCCTCAATTTTGCTTATTAGATTCTTGGAATAATTGGGCCATTCAAGTTCAACGTATGATCCGCATGTAATTTGTGTTGAATTATATGCAAGAAAACTTTCCAGCTTACCATGCTATTCCTTCTTATCATGCTGGTAAGTTTTATTCTTATAGTTTTATATAAAAGTATTGATATTATGTATTATAATATTACTATTAACTAACTAAGTCTTTTATTCTTTTAGAAGGCGGAGATATTGATACTGAGTTTGGTATGGCTGAAGCAAGTCAAGCAACAATGCAACCTTCATTTGATGATGATCATGATGGTGGATATGAATAAGAAGATATTTTTAATGAAAATATTCAACAACTTAATGCTGATTATGATGATCCTGTATAATTTATGAATTTTTTTATGATTACTTTTGATGGAACATTGTTGAACTTATGTTGTTTATATAAATGTAATATTTTTTTACTTTATGACATTTTTTTTATTGTGTTACTTATATAAATGTAAACATTTTTTGATCTATGACATTATTTTTTTTATGTTTCAAATAATTTTATTATTGATTTATATTATATTTATATAATTTTTATTTATTTTAGTACTATATAAATAATTATATATATATATATATATATATTATATATAAATATAAATATATATTTAATTATACTCCGGTTCGACCACGGTTCGACCATTAAACCTTGAATCAGTATCTCGACGGGTTCAATAACCGGTTCGGTTTTCAGAACCTTGCTTGTAACTAATCAACTTCAACTCTTTTTTTTTCTATTGATAATTTTTTTATCCTTATCACGCTTCTCCATCTTTATCTAACTTTTCGATATAGATTTATGGAGGTCTTTCCTTTCCATTCTTTCTTTGTCAATTTTTCTCTCTTTTCAATATTATTGTGTAAGTTAAATTTTTCTCTTCATAAGATCTTATTTTATTAATTTTTTTTCTTTGAGTGTAATTTTTTTTGTGGATTAAAAATGATATTGCCATAAAAAAATTACCTCTGTTAACTATAAAAGAAAATGAAATATAATCTTTTTTTTACGGTGACATTGCAAAGTGCTTTTACTAGTGAGTACTAATATGATCTTTTTTTTATATTCTTTACTGCTAGAATTGTGAAAGTACTTCACTATTTCTTTGATAGTTTGTGATTAGAATAAATATGAATCTTGTAACAGGTGTAATATGTAAGTGTAATATATTGTAACATGGAGTTGTTTGATATACATTAAGAATATTTTAGAAATAATGCAATAAATTTCTCAAAAATAAGCATAATTAATCAAACAGTTTTTAAATTATTTTCAAAAATTTTCAAAAAATATTCTTAAGAATTTTAAATGCTAATCAAATAAATTTTTTAAAATATTAAAAAATACTATTTTTAAGTATATTATTCCTTAAAAATATAATCTCAAGAAGTAAAATTACAATCCTTAAAACAAAATGCCCGTTAGGCTTCAGATTTGCTTCATTTATTAACAAAACTTCAAATCGAGCTGTGTTTTGTTTTGCGTTTGGACACTCCAAACGCCCGCTTGATGCTGCAAATGCGATTCTCTGTGAAAATAATTTTGTTTGGTTACATGCTTATATATTACCACAAACTCACGTTTAACTCCAAACTACAGTTTGACCAGAAGCAAAACATTCTTGCTTTTGCAGTCACAGTGAAATTTCTTTCCTACTCTGCCCCTCTCTTCTGCCCATTTTTTTTCACAGGTTGCTTACGTTTTCCATTTCAATAACATAAAAAAAAGAGGATGAAAGACTTGTGGTCCCAATTCTATGTTAATTTAAAGAAGAATAAATATTAAAAATAATTATATGATAGTCGTTTAAAAAATATTTAGTATAATAATCAAATAATATATATTTGTTAAAAAGAGTAATAAATATAAATTTTATTCTTTAATGAATAAATAATTAAAATTATTCTTTTTAATTTTTTTAATAAATAAATTAGACCAATTATTTTTTTAAACCATTGAAGGAATGATAAATAAAATTAAATAAAAGGATAATATAGATAAAATAATATAAAATTATATCTTTTTTAGTAATTATACATTCAAAAGTTATTTTTATTGATACTATTTAAATAATTTCAATTATGACAAAATCACTTTTATGATAAATGTTTCCTAAATATAAATTACAGTCATACAAACTCAATTCTCAACAAAATCAAGTTTGTAAAATCAAATTTATCCAAAATTAAATTTATAAAATTTAATCTAAACACACACAGTCATCGGTAACAATTCAAACACTTTATTTATAAGGTTTAGTTTTAGAGTAAACTATTAATTTAATCTTTTAAAAATTATGTCGATATTATTTTGGTCCTTTCAAAGAATATCGACATTAATTTAAGTCCTTGAATTATAAAAGGTGACATCATTTTATTCTTTTAAAATAATTGATATCAATTTAGTTCCTCAATCATAGAAAAATGTCAACAATTTTGTCTTTCAGTTATACAAAATTAACGTCAATTAGTCCTTTAATTATAGAAATTATATCAATTTAGTCCTTATCTATACACAGAAAGATAATTTTGATGTTACTTTCATAATTCAAAAACTAAATTGATGTCGACATTCTTTGAAAGACCAAAGTGATATTAACATAATCTTTAGTATACCAAATTAAAAGTTTACTCTTAGTTTTCTAATTTTTGCAATCAATAATTTTTTTTAAATTAATGATTTGTAAGAAACACTATAAATATTAGTTTAGACTTATGTCAAATCAATAACTCCTTTCTCTCTTAACTTGCCAAAAAAAATGAGGTGGGAGCAAAGTCAACCTCTTATATTAATTTTTATCTTTTGGTGGTGAGCTCTCATTTTCAACTTGATGCCAGTTGTATACTTCATTGTCGAAGTTTCAAAAGATTCAAACTTGCATGTACCCAAAATAATAATAATAATTCAAACTTGCAAGTTTCTATTTTAATTTCTCTTCAACTGCCGACTCGAAATTAATGTAATATTCAAATTTGAGAGTGTATTATTATATATTTTACCAAATCATATGAAAGTTCAGTATACTTTATTATTTTCCTTTTTTTTTCGATATTATATATTTTACAAATCATATGAAAGTTCAGTATACTTTATTATTTTCCTTTTTTTTTTCGATATTTAATTTTATGCAACTTCCTACACTAACCAGACATACGTGGTCGATGAACTGAAGTACATGAGAATTCCTAGAATGGTAGATTATTTACAATTGTGTTCACGGTTTCGTGAAGGAATTTTTTGATTAGCCAAAATAGCAATAATAAGATGACATCACCATTTGAATAACTATATGTACTTTGTAGTTCTAACTAAATTATCTTGTATGTTTTGAGGAACAGGCAAGAAAAGAGATGAATATAAGGAAGAAAAGTAACCCATATGTTTTTAAAGAGAAGGGAGTGATAAATGTTCCCCTCAAAACCCTAAAATTCCCCAATAAAAAAGGATATATAATTTATCTTAAAATTTTAAAAAATAACTTGAGCCCCTCTACATTAATTTAAGCTCAAACATGGAAAAAAAAAGTTTTATTTATTCTTACTTAAACATCCAATTAAGGAGAAACAACCCTCCCTTCATTCCCTTCCTCTCATCTATCCTTTCTTTTCCTTCACACCCCTTTCTCTTTGTTCAAAAACTTCCAAACAGAGGTTCAAGCATTATTGTTAGTATATGTTTGGAAATAAGTATTTTAAAAAAAATTATTTTTTTCTTTCAAAAACTCTCTTAATAATATTTTAATTATAAATTATTTTGATCACAAAATAAACTAATTCAAATAGATACACTTATTTTTTTAATTCATAACTAAATGTTTTGCATCAGAAAATAATGGATCAAACCCATGTGAGACACTTCGGTAGAACTTACTTGTAATGAATATCACTACCAGCCACTGTTAAGAACCAGTATCTTATAGACTTGAGTAAAAATTAAAATAATGAAAGAAGGAATTGGAACATCAAATGATAAGACTCAGACACAACCAACCTAAAAATCAGGGTCATCTTTATTATTTACAAATGTCACTCTTCCACATATATGTATCTATACACACACACACAAATAATATGCCAACAGATACACCTTAACCAATGACCCCGAATATTTCTTTCTTGTTCTTTCTTTTTTTTTTCTCTTTTGGTGGCGGGGATGAATCGGTGGCTGCTTACTGAAAGAACAAAATTACCATAACCATTCATTCCTAGCGCTAACTGCTTTGAAACTGGTTGAGACAAGAGGCAGAGTCCCGTAAAGTGATATTAAATCATTGAGACATTTGTTTCTGCTGTGGCTATGACCTCTCAGACTGCTAATTCCTGATGCCCCAATCTCGTCGATCTTGCCTGCAAATTTCATTGATGATGTTTTTTAAATTTCGTTAACTTCAAGCTGAGTGATAGATGAAGTAATAGCCAGGTTATGGAGATGCAAGCAATCACTATCTAGCTTTCGGAGACCAAACAAGTACATATCCTCAAAAAAAAAGGAAAAATGGCAGTATTAATACCCTTTCTAGAGCATAGAGAGCAACACTTACATTGGAGAAGGGGAAGGGGCAGGGAGGAAGTGAGGATTATTCTACCATAGACTGAACTAATTCGTGGTATTTTTATTATTTAATCATGAGTAGGTTGAGATCGGGATCAAATTCTACAATGTACACTTGTTTTGCAACATTGTTTTATGACTGTCCACGAAATGGTATGATTTCTATCCTTGGCAAGAAGACACAGTTAAAAACTTACAAGTTAATGTATCTTTAGCATTTGAATTGTGTTATACGTTCTCCTGAAGAATAAAATCAATCAATTGAAAGAGTCCACAGAAAGAATTTATTGATTTTTTTTTCTAAATATATGTATCAGAATATTTCTAAAAATCTATCACACCAGCTATATGGGTTAAAGATAGAATTTTCTCAATTTTTTTATAAAGATCATAGTGAAGTATTGATTATACTACATAACCAGTACTGTAAAATTAAAGTTAAAACACTAAAAAAATATTTTTATTTAACCATCCATCAGTTAGTAACTAACAATTAATTGTAATTTGTATATAGACAAAATAAAAGAAAGGACATATTTATGTCTTGTCAAGAAAACTCCATGTCCAAAAACAAGAACCATTCTTTCGATTTTAAATGTACAGTTTTGTTTGATTTTATGTAATTATTATTTAAATTTTGCAGTAAAATTGTGAATTTAATTACTTGCAATCATTTTATGAAGTATGAAGGACAAACACTCCAATAGAGGAGCCCCATATTTGTGCCAGACACCAATACTAAGTACAACACTCCAGCATCTCTAAACAGTAGTACTCTAGGAAATTTAAAATAAAATTAGTATTTAACACTTAGATATTTTATCAGAGCAACTGTTGACATATCTATTGTGTAGCGCCTTGCGTGACTTGCATCCTTATATTTTGCATTTGTACTACGTTGCTAATTGCTATGCCCATGCTTTATCATGTTTCACATCCCATGTCAGTGTCTCTGTTCCAAAGTGTGAGGTTTGCGAAATTTCTATTTCTAAGTAATGAGCATGATCTTCAACTCGATAGCATACACAAAATTGATGAGAAGTTGATTTACTTAGGAACAATGCAAGCAATGAGAGTTAAACAAATCTTTTCTTCTAAAGTGAAATTATTATTGTATATCACTCAAAAAAACAAAATCCAAGGCTTAAATAGAAAGGAAACTACCTTTGACCCATATTGGAGGAGCACCTGTAGCATTAGCAACAAGAAGGGACATTGCAATATCTTCACAACTTCTGCTGAAGAAGACAACAAAATTGAAAATCCAAGAATATCAAGTACATGGAAAAAGAATGGGTGATAATAATACATTTAAAACTTTCTGAGAGAGAGGGTGAGAACTCCTAAAAGGTAATTAATCATATATCTTACCTCTCCCTGGAAACATAGTCCTGAACTGATGGAGACATCTTGTGAGTATATAAATCCAAGTACTTCCTGTGAAAGAATGCAGCCTTTGAGAGAACCATGCTATAAGTGCCCATCCACCAAACTGACCACCATCCTCCATATCTGTAATATGCAGCATTATTTTGCTGTTTATACAAAAATGAAATTTGTCAGACACAAATATGCAAACTAGCATGAAAATTTATGTTGGTATGATAACAGGAGGTTGGTCCAAGATAAATTTTTGTTGTGTAACAAACATGTATTATTCCTCCCATGAGAAATCAAAAAGAGAAGTTCAAGTAGACAGTTCATGAGAAAATTATAGTTATTGAATTGTAAAGGCAATAATTTACTAATCACTAACCTCCTTATCCAGCCAGTGCATTCGAGGAACAAATCCAACCATTGTGAATGGAGAACTTTGCCAGACAGAGAAAGCAAAATCTAGTGTAGTGCATGGAACAATCACATCATCGTCAACCGAGAAAATTGCTTCTGTCCTAAGGTTCTCTATTGGCTTAAATCTGTTTTTTGAATTATCTTCTGCATTGATGTCAAATGAAAAGTTTGGTTTCTGAGCTCTCCGTGACTTCAAAACCACTATTGTCTTAAGATAGGTTTTCAGTATTTCAGATGGTGGTTCAATTTCACTCCACACAACATGTATTGCATCAGTACCATGGCAGGATGTATAATGAGTAACAGCTTGCTCGAGAAGAGAATCTTGCTTCCAAGTGTTAATAAGCACAGTATAGCCACCCCTGAACTAGGTATAAAATCAGTTGTGTCAACAGCAATAAACAGATCTCAGTCCAAATACTGCAACATCAAATAAAACCTTACAATTCTAATCTTACCAGAAAAGCAAGAATCACATTGGTACATTGGTACATGCAAAGACAATACCACACTAGACAATAAAAATCATTGTTTCCAAAAAACAGTTACCATGTACAAGGTACTCCACCATCGTGGCTATCCTTGTATAAGAATCTTTTAATCAGCCACTTCAAAATATCTATCTTTTCCTCTTACGGTCCAAGTCCAACAACAATAACAGCTCTCGGCGATAAATGCATACTGTATGCATGCACCCTATCAAAATCCACACCATCACCAGGGAGCATGCCACTACACTTCTTTGATTGCACATATCATGCTGAAGTGAACAGCCAAACACATAATGATGTATCTTCTATTTTGATAACTTTCCAAATGATGCCATGCACAGTTAACACTATTACACTAGGAGCCCTGACCAGCGATATAAATAAATTTTCCTCGTACAGGAGATCCAATGACCACATAGCAATGCACCCATGTAACTCTTCTCTGGAAATTTTGTAATGAATCTTCTTGAATTTCTTGTCATATAAAATTTTTACCATTCATGCCTTGGGCAAACAGTAGTTCAAACAAGCATCAATCTCCGGTTGAAGCTTTTGAAGATAAAATGGCACGAAGGAAAAAAAAAAGGTTAATCTGATGAATAAGATCACTTTTCATTGAAATAGACGTTTAGGTAAACATGAATCTATAATCGGAGCCAAAAATTAACAAGCATCTGCAAAATTAAATAATGAGAATCTCCATTTAGAAACCCCATTTCGGAAAATCCACAAAACCCAAAAAGAAGAAGAAAAAAAAGCCAGAAGCATCAACCAAACAGATCCATCAGCAAAAGACAAATTGCCCAGAAAAACCAACATAGCAAACACTCTGTTCAGGACCACTTCTACCTTGATGGAGAAGAAACAGATGAAGGATAGTGAGGGTTCCAAACCATCCACGAACTGAGCCTGGAGGTCACCAAAACGGCGACGGAGAAGGCAAAGAAGGCCAAAAAAAGCTTGATCTTGGCAGCACCGAGGAACTGTTTAGCTCGGCGAAGGGAAAGCTGGGAGCGGGTACCATAGGCACCTCGGTTGGCAGCTTTCTCCTTCGCCGGAGAATAAAAACCGTCGGTTCCGTCGACGGCGGTGCCGGCGTCACGTATCGGAATGAGCGACATTGTTGAAGGTCCATTCAGGGGAAGCTCGAAACGCGTTCGATGATTTGCACCGCCATGTCTGATTCCGTGCGTTGAGCGCTTCAAAAGCAGTAGTTCTAGTAGACACGCTCACCGTTTCAAACGACAGCCCGTTCGATAGAACCCAAACGACACACCATCTCTCAAACGACTTCTTTTTTAATATATGTCATTAGGCTACAATTGATAACTAGCGTTTTGATTTTCAAGTGAGGAAAAGAATTCATTGTCATAAAACTGATCATAACTTTTCCCCTAACTTCTTTTTTTAATCTTTTAGAGAGGTAGTATTTGTTCGTTAGGAAAAAGGATTGGAGCTTAGTTTATCATTTTTAGTAGTGAGTCATGTCATCGAATTATTGCTTAAGTGTTAGCTTGAATGACACTTTTCAGTTCTTAACTTTACTTCTAGGTCAAATTAATCTTATAGTGCAATTGAAACAATTAAAACATTAAGTATTTGCTCAAATTTTAACTGTTTTATTTTTCAAAACTTAACTTTTAAAACCACTGTACTCTTAAAAATAGAAGAGAAAACTTTGTGAATGAATTTTATATGAAAAACTCATCTCTAAATTTTTCACTCCCATTTCTAAGTAAAATACCAAATTAACCCTTAAGTGATTTTTTTTATTTTGTCCATGTCTGAACTAACTATATTAATTTTTTTTAGAAAATTAGAAATCTTCATATATGACCAATCACAAATTAGAACACTCACATTTGTATCAGGAATTGTTTGATCCATCTTCTGAAAATTATTTAAGTATATGACTCCACACCATCTCCTCTCTCTTGGTCAATTATATGTTTACTTGAGCATAAAGCAGCACTTCTAAAATCATTACCAGTTTTGGATTTCCTTCGAGCTCATAAGCTCCTCCATTTGATCTCATGCTTAGGTTCATGATTAATTCTAAAATTATGTTACTACACTTAATTAGAAAACAGGGCAATTAAGATGATATATCACATATGTATTCTAAAATTCAAATCTCATGAATAGGACATGAGGTCCTTCTTCATAGCCATCATAAACAGTAATGAAAACATATAGGTTGGCTAGCCACTAGCAATACTAGGGTGACAAATATCCTCCTTGACAAACCAAGCATCTTCCATGCTCCCATGGACAGATATAGTCTCAAACATTGGCATTGCATTTCTTACCTATGATGCTGCTGACTACAGCGACCTGCCATTGGTCAAGGATAAAAATCTACTGAAGTTGGATTCATGTCTCATGATTTCATCTCAGAAAGGGGTTTAAAAAGACCCGAGAAAAAGAGTATATCACTTTCTCAACCTTTAAAGTGAAAGTGTAGAGTGAATAGGGGTCTTTTTCTTCTTTTTCTGGAAAGTAGGAGCATGGTTTGTGGATGGTATCTGACATCCATATGAACTGTTTGTGATTCAGAAATGCATTATATCAAAACCTGAACTGAAAACTAATGACTCATGTGGTCTCTGACTCTGGACTACTTTGGACCACAGATTCTTTATGAGGCCAGCTATTCTGCAGTTGACATGCACATGCAAGGAGTGTTTTGTGTTATTACTCAAAAACGAAATCACATTCGTGAGAGATGAAGAAATAAAGAAATAATTGGAAATGAAATGTGGAGCTCTCTACTAGTTGAATTATATTGACTGTTCCAAAGGGTCAAACGGGTCTATCAAGAGTCTTCTTTCAACTATCATAAATGCTGGAGTGATGCTTACTTCACTAGGAAAATTAATTCCTAGACAGTGCTATGAGTACATGTGCTGATGAAATCCTCACTCATTATCCAAGTTTCATTAGTCATGATGCTATAATCTGCAAAGTAGATATTTTCAGCATAAACATAAGATTGGATGTGCATACATATTATCTTCCCATTGTTCAGTTGCTTTGGCAGATCAGTACTGATGTAAGAGTAGCATGACCTTTCTCTTATAATGGATTCTTCAAACTATCTTTCATTCGTTTACAAAAAAAAAAAAAAAAAAAAAGATATGCAAGATAAAAGTTTGAGTACGTAATAGATTTCATTGGGGCAACAGAAGAACAGTTAATGTGACCACAAATTTGAGTGTCAAGCAATAAAATCCATTCTGTTGGCTATTTTAAGCATCCTGCAGCTTGAATTTGCATATGAATTACAGGCGAAAATGTGTTGGTCGAGTTCCAAGGTGGAGAAAGGGGCATGCAAGATCATTATTCGAAACAGATAATATAAAGCATTTCCTGTAATAAAAAAGGGTGGACTTCTTAGTACAGAAAAATTGCTTATTGCAACAAAAAAGTACTACTGAACTTCTAAGTAGTCCCGGTGAAATTCATATTGGTGGTAGCCATGTTATTACAATTGGGCTTCTCACCCTGTGCACGCCATCTTTCCAAACCAGACCTCCAAATTCAGGTTCTGCTTGCCGAGACTTTGTTGTAAAGGTAATCTTGTAAGATAGCTTCTCGTGTTTTCTGGTAAAATTCAAGGTTTCTGGCTCGACTTTGACAGAAGCACCTTTGAATGGTGAAACCATAACATGGTATTTGGAAACAGGAGGGCCAACATTAGTAACAGTTCTGTGAATGGTCAAAACTGAAATGGATGTTTTCTGAGGAAACACTACTGATATGGCTGGGTAGTTCAAGTCCCCTGGACTGGCTAGAGAGTGCCTACAAGATCTGTTCGAATATTTGGAAAAAACTCCCAGCTGGGTTGGAGTTAGCTTCTGTGTGCATAGGAATTCAAAGTAATCCTGTGGCTCAATGTCATAAACTAAACCTGGGTCAACAGCTTTTCTGGGGTTGATGTGTCCAGCACCATGATCATAAGGACTTGAAGGTTCAGCAGTTGAGGCATCTCTGAGAGGTTTCAGGGTGTTGTCATGAACATAAGCTGTTGTCATCAAGGCAGATTTTATAGCAGCTGGACTCCATTCTGGGTGCCTAGCCTTGAGCAAGGCTGCTATTCCACTTACATGTGGGCATGACATTGAAGTTCCAGAGAGTATATTGAACTTGACCCTCCGATGATCTGTTGGCAAACTCGACGGACCAATGACCTCACTCCAAGCAGCAAGAACGTTCACCCCAGGAGCCACTAAATCAGGCTTCAGAACTTCAAGGGTGAGAAAATTAGGCCCTCTTGATGAAAATGCTGCTACTACAGGAGAGGGTCTAATTCCCAAACTTGTACCCAGAAAAGCTAGAGTTGCAGTAGCATTTTTACTTGTTAAGACGTAATGTTTGATCCCCTTGCCTTCTTTATCTCCGATTGCAACTGCTGGAAGGAGGTGACAGTCTGCAACCAGCTCTTCTCCATTAGCTGCAGTATTTGCAAGAATCATTCCCACACCTCCTGCACTTTTCACCACCTGACCTTTCTGCACTCGAGGACTAACACCTCGGTCACAAATCACAATCTTTCCTGCAACCACTAGAGGATCCAAAGTCCCTTCCAAGCACAGAGATCTTGGATCAGGGCTGCTTGAGTTACTGCCCATGTATACCAAAGGGTATTGTTTCTTAATTGATAGCATACTTGGGCCTTTATAGAGTGAGACTCCAGTCAGTCTTCTGCCATTTCCAAGCTTAACAGCTGAAGGAAAATCTCTATCCATTGTGCTGGCTCCAACTGTGGTGATCCAAGGTGACACATTGGTGAGGCTGACAGGGTCAGGCCCTGCATTTCCAGCAGAACATGAAACAAAAACGCCCATTTCCATTGCTCCAAATGCAGCTACAGATAAACTATCACGGTAATAAGAAGAGACTCCTCCACCCAAAGAGATGGACAGAACATTCACTCCATCAGCTACAGCTTTATCAACTGCTGCCAGTACATCTGAGCTGAAGCACCCACCCGTCCAACAGACTTTGTAAGCTGCAACTCTTGCTCCTGGTGCCATTCCTCTGGCTGTGCCATAAGCATAGCCCAGAAGGTTAGCCCCACGCACTGGAGAGCCAGCAACCGTAGCTGCAGTGTGAGTGCCATGACCATCTTGATCTCTTGGTGATTTATACTCTCTCTGCTCATTCATTTTACCTGTTGCGGCTTCATATCCATGGCTGAACACTCTCGCCCCCACAATCTTCTTGTTGCAGTGATGTTTACTGAACCCCCTCCCAATCTCACAGGCACCTTTCCAGTGAGCAGGTACTGGTCTCATGCCTGTGTCATTGAAGCTCTCACTCTCTGGCCAAATCCCAGTGTCCAACACTCCCACTATAACATCATGGTCAGCTAGCTTTTCTGACCAGATGCTAGTGCTCTGCGCTGGTTCAAGCCCAAGGAAAACGTGGGACTTCTTGTGGTGTGTAGCTGATACTTTGTATCAGGGAATATGGCCACAACACCTTCTTCAGCCTCTAGCTCCTCAGCTTCTTCTTGGCTCAATTTGGCTGCAACCCCATGAAAAGCAGTCTGGTAACTGTAAATTATTCTGTCTTCACTGTCCATATCAGCTTCTGGAGATTTGGACAGTACTGATTTCACTTTTGATGAGTACCATTCAAGGTGATTGGAGAAGGTTTCTGGCATTGCTGACTTGTCCATTTGAATGAGGTAAGTCTTCTTGACAAAATGGGCATTTGCAGACAAGACTATGGTGAAGAGAAGATAGCTTGTTAGAATGCAACCCATCTTTTCCATTGGACTCTTGATGGCCATTTTGCATTCTAGGAATTAGCAGGAAGCTAAGATTTTTGAAGAATGGTGTTGGGTTGAAAGGAAAGATGGATGAAGAGAAATAAATAGTGGTGTGTGGCTTATTTAATTGTGAGTGTTGTGAAGCTTGAAATATTAAAGAGAAGGGGGAGGGAGTGACCTTTTCTGTGCCCTCATGCGCAGGCAATAACGGTGAGTGGTTGGTTGTTTCTTGACTGGCCAAGTTGAATGGAGAGTTAAAAGAGCCACCTAGTGGCCGGTGGCAGAAGTTAATATGGTTCAGTCCTCTGACTCTGAGTAAAACTATTTTTCTTGGTTTATGCTGTTTAATGTTTACCCTATTCTTACAGTCACACACACTTGTGAACAAGTAGCTTCTTGTGAATTTAACTTGTTGATTAGAAAATCAAATGTAAATGTAAATTTGTATTCAATGTATTTACTCTAACAATGTTCAAAGTCAGTGATTAAGGAGATATACTTCGTTCTGTGTCTTAACTATTTGAGTTCAAAATTTAAGTACTTAGAAAATCATTTGTTTTAAATGTACCAAGCCAATGTAAGTAATGCATCCTTGAGATTTTCTTTTCTGAAAGAGATCTAGTTTCAGCTAATACGAAAGGCATCCAGAAAGTACTTTTAGTGAAAAAAAAAATGCTTATAGATAGAGAATAAGACACTCACATCACCATAGTGTTGGGTCTCAACATTTTATCAACGTAGTCCATAGAAGACCTTTGACATTTTTTTTTTCACAATTTAGAACTGTGTTCTCTTTCTTTTTGGACCCGAGTCATGAAAACTTAATAAAAGAACAAATTTATTGACCCTAATTTTGGTCAGGTTCAACCATAACTGGTCATTATTATTTTTTATTTTCTGTCATAATAAATATCAAAACACAAGACAAGATCATACATAAATTTAGCAAGTAATATTTAAATAACGCAAGTATGACCATTAATTTAGAGAGGAAAAAAAGAAGATCAACTTACTCGAATATAGTTGCTGTAAATCAAACCATATGACAAAATAAAAAAAATTAAAATAAAATGATAATATGATTTCAGTATAATTGTATAAATGGTTTAATTGATTTTTGGTTAAATTCTCTAAATGCCCCTAACTCTTATAAACCACTTGTGTTTCTTGCATATATAAGAGTAATGCTAGATTTAACTTTATGACAAAAAATTAAAAGAAAAAACACACAATTAATTCTGCTTCTGTGACGTTAGATTTTGAGACAATTCATCAAATCAATAAAAAAAAAAATGGGAGTTGCACTTTTGCGTTGTTACAATTACAAAATAGTAATGGCAACGCTTTTCTCTACCAAATCAAGTATGAGTAATTATAAGAAAACGAATAATGCTCATGACTTGCTTGAACATTAATTTTTAAAAATCTTCTTAATCCTAAAAATTAGTATAAAAATTGAATGAAGATAACTACCATTATTTACATTAACTTCCAACCCCTATTTCAAAAAAATGATATGTTATTTTGGAATAGTACTGGTCCCAATAAATCTTGAAAAACATAAATGTAGCCTCCATTATTGAGTTGCCTAGATGGAGTAGTTGACACAATGAATTTGAGTGGATAATATATTAAGATAACAAAGCCAAATTATTTGAATCGTTATCTTTAATTTATTTCCCTCAAAACACAATTATTTGTATTCATATCTAGCTCATGGATATCAGCTAGCCTGGTTCCCACTTGCCACTATAACAAAAGCAGAAGTGAAGTACATTTTAGTTTTGTCCTTCAAAACAAGTTAGGAAAATAGGAATTTCTCAGTGGACTTTAAAAGAAGAAAGCATATCATTTGGTTACAACTCTACCATTTCTATTTCTAACAATCAAATTAATGATAATAATTATTTCTTTGCGTACAATGCTAATTGTATTATTAACTGGTCTGGGGACTGGGTTCGAATTGAATTTATTTTGTTAGATATTTGTGATATGGGATTACTCCGTTAATACTAATTAGTTATCAAACATTTATTAATTAGTAGTTATATTTTATAGACTTTAAAAAAATATTATTAGATAGTTCGTAAAATGTAAAACAATTCTTACATTGTATGGTCATTATTATTCTTTCTATAATAGATAATAATAACCACATAACTCATGTGAAATGTAATGAGTGGCGTGGTGTAAAAGAATTATCTTATATTAAATATGTTCTAAAATTTTTAATTTTAAAAATTTATTATAAAAACTAATATCTAATAAATATTTAATTATTTATTAAAAGTATCGTTACCCTATAAAATAGATTAGGTACCGTAACATTACCCTTGTGAAATATATATAGGACATGTTGATGATGATGAGTATATTAGGGGAATTATTCCTTTTTCTGCACTTAATTATTAAGTATTTATTAGTTATTAATTATATTTTATAAATTTTAAATATTTATTAAAATAATAATAATTAATAAATATTTAATAATTTCATTTAAAAAAAAGTATAAAAAGAAAAGCTAGATACCATTACACAACTAGTCAGAATAAGGTTAAAGTAAGCCACCACAAGGATAAATGGAAGAATATCAAATCACGAAATTATCAGGGTCCCGCATTTGTTGTACATGACACCATTTATGATGACTTGCTTGCATACCTTCTCCGATCAGTGCAGGAACACCTCAGGAAAAGTGTATGAGTGCCCACCCCGAGTCGAAAGGTAGTGAGGGGTGTCTGCTTAAGTAGCCCAGTAATTTAGGAACTTGGGCTTGGGCTCGAAAGCCGGCCTTCCTCAACAAGCCCACCTCTATTTGTAACGTTGCTTGTTTCCACTCATTGAAGAGGGTGGTGAACCTCTCATTCTAATTCAGCGCTCTCTGAACCGTGTGCAAAGGGTTGTCTATCCGGCTTAGTTACGATCTTTATGGATTAGCCCTAAGGGGTTCAACTAGTTTAGGCCAGCCGGCTCTGCTAGTACAAACTATATTAATAAAGATCACTTTATTGACAGACATCATTTAAAACTTCACTCTCTGGTGCAATTAGGTAGGTCATAGATCCTTAGATATATTGAGGATAACTGAAATATTAAATGTGTGTCATATTCGTATTAATTATGTATATTATCTTTTTATGTTTTATTAATTCATAAATTAATAATGATTAATATTAAATAAAATTACATATAATTGATTAAGGTAGAAGACAATAACAAGATAATTGGACTTCTTCAAAATAAGGAGTGTAATTTAAAGAGTAAAATATAATATTTATATTATTTATTAAAAAATTATTGATTTATAATTTGATAAAATACATGTATATATATATATATCAAATTATAAATTTTTTAAAATTATTTTAATTAATTTCTTTATCAATAATCATTCACTTACACTTTGTTCTCTAAAATATACTTTCACTTTAAAAAATTTAAATTTATAATAACATACAAAACTGATATTATACATATAATATAATTCAAATTGTGTACCTAAAATCTATATCCTTATGCTAAAGCTGCAATTGCATATATAGCAGTGTGTCAGCTGGTCAATGTGGCCATGACAAGATCTAATAAGAATGTAATGGAATATTAATTATGATGAGAAAATCTCTTGCTCCTTTTAATATGGGAGAGTTGGAGGTCCGTGAAGACCTTTTAGCCATTAATCAGGACTTTATTAAAGAATGCAGGTGCATGTATAATGGATTATATTTAATTTTCATTGACGTTATATTATCAGTATCATCTATTCAAAACAGTTAAAAATTTCTATTAGAAATGGGAAGAGTAAATATTTTTGATCATTAGATCTTGTACAAATAGGTTCAAAATTAAAATATAAAGTTATATGATTTTTTTAAGTGATCATGTGACATTTAAATAAGATTTAATCTTAACAATCCATGTATAATTTAAAGTCAGAATTTACTCGTCTCATATCTCATGATAAAAAATATTCTACTAATAATTTTAGGTCTTATTTGATATATCATCTAAGATAAAGGTATGATAATATAGTATTAGATAGTATAAGACCTGAACATAAGAAGAAGAAAACACGAGAGTGAAATATAGTTAGGATTGATTTAAGATTAAAATATTATATTTTTATATAACTTGATACAAAATAATTTTATTATGTTTTATCAGATCACTTAAAATTTAATTAGTTTATTTTATAATCATTAAAAAATAAATAGATTAAATAACTTTAATTAATTAAATATCATACTAAATATATAATAAAAGTAAATTATATAATATAAACATATATTACTTAAGCTTTGTAATATGTTTCAAAGCACTAGTTTGGAAATCTATGATGAAAAGACCAGTAAGAAATTCTTATGATGAGAGTCTAGAGTGAATTATTCTCACATTAAAAAAGTATAATGGAGGAGAAGTAAAAGTACATTTAAAAAGTAGTTTATGCAGCCCAATTTGTCTTATCCTCCACGTTTGTTACGTATACAAACAATAAGTATTTTATATATTTATTTGCGTGTCTTGCATCAAAACAGTTAAGTTTTTATTGTTTTTATTGTTTTATTTTTAATTTCTATTAGACATGTGTATATTAATCAGTAATTGACTATGTTAATTCTAAATGAAAATCAATGACAGTTAAATAATTTGTCAGACATTTTACGCAACCATCATTTGAGAAGTCACACTGAGTCAGAATTCTTATTACATATAAGTGTCAAACTCAAATTTGAAGATAATTAAATTTTCATTTTTTTAGGATAAAATATAATTTATATCCTTAAAGTTTATTTTAATATTAAATTATTTTTAAAAAAAATTTTATCTCACTAAACTCTCGTAAACTTTAGTTTGATTTGAAAACATTAATTTTTTTGTTAAATTAAACGGAAGTTAACATGCAATTTCAAATTATAACTAAATTTTAGGGAGATTTAATGAGATAAAAAAAATTAAAGAGATAATTTGATATAGGGATAAATTTTAGGGATATAAATTGTATTTTATATGTATAAAATTTTCTAATTAAATTATCACGTGGTATGCATTTGAGTTACATGGTATGCACGTAAAGTGACCTCCGTTTCATTTAACTGTAAAATTAATGTTTTTAAATTAAACCTAAATTCAAAGAGTTTAGTGAAATAAAAAAAATTTAGAGAATAATTTGATATCATCAAGATACATAATCATAAAAATAGAGCCTTGTTTTGAGGTTGGAAAGTGAGAAAAAAATAGGTTGCAACCCCAAATTTCTCTTCCGCAAGCCCTAAGTCCCTAATGTCCGCCTCAAACCTTAAAGAAATGCCATAAAAGATAAACTTGAGGGAAGAAAGGAAGAAGAATGAGTAAGAACTCAAGGAAGAAAGAAGAGAAAGTAAGAAAGAAGAAAGATCGTGGAAGAAGAAGGAGCAACAAGCCTTGGAATAACAAGAGGACAGATGAAGCTTGGAAGTGAGTAAAAAAAAAAAAAAAGTATCTAAAGTAGCCTTATCTTTATCTTGAGGTCTGCAACAAAAAAATATTTATCTTGAGGTATCAAGCATCTATTTGTTCTTTTAAATTTCGTGGCCCTACCATATCCATCAACAGATCAACTTAAATTTTTCTATATGACTAGTTAACTCTATCATTTAATTAGCTGTTGTCACGACTTAGGTTTCCAATTTGTTCCCTGTATAGCTTACAAGTATTTTAAATGGAAATAAAAATTAATGCTCCTAATTTTTTTTGGTGTATATAATATTTTTATATTTACATTTCTTTTTAAAATTATATATATTAGTTGGATTATGATTAAACCATTAAACTATAAATTAATTTCTTTATCGATTCAATGATTGGTCTAATTTTTAGAATTTTGCTCTATCATATTGGCATAATATTCATAAATATGCAATAGAACTCATGTGTAAGGGATCTATCTTATGACACAAATCACAATGGAACGAAAAGAAAATTTTTTATGTAAGCATTATCTATTTTAAGCATTCTATTTAATAATTAAAATATGTTATCAACTTCTTAAAGAGATGTGTACATTTATAAAATGTCTATTAAGTTTTATATATGTCAATTATTGAATAGAGTCCTAAAATAAACTATGATTACCTAAAAATTTCTAAGCACGAATAATGTTTTTTCTTAAGAAACCTGTATAAGCAGGAGTGGACAGTCAATCATTCCATCTGAATTAGGAACATTGTAAAGGAGCTTGTCAAAGCAAGGGAATGGAGGCTGAGGAGCGTTGCCAAACTGCTCGAGTGCAATATCAGCATCAGAATGGGCAGTAAAACACAAATGTTTGTAAGAGTGCTTGCTTAATGACTCAAACATGGTCTTTCCCTGCCATTGAAGGCTCATAATGATATAACTGCACAAACAGAATATGGCAACGTAGACTTTTTTGGTCATCTATATCAGAGAGCAGCTTCAGCTCACGGGGAGTGGGGTTAGCCGAAGCCACTAGCTCCGGTGGGCACCTCCTCACTGTAAACGCCAGAGTCTACAGTGTAAGTTGTAATTTTATAAGATTCTTGATGAGAGAAAAGATCATACAACTATAACAAGGATCTTAAAATCTCATGACCTTCACACATGCCATTAAATGAAAGAAGATAATAGGAATAATTACTTATCTTGATCCATAATCAAGATCCTGAGTGTAGAAAGAATGTCGATGTCTTCAAGAATCACCAAGAAGAAAACTGCGTATCTATCCCTTAATCCTCTTTTTTTTTTTACGTCGTTTTTGAGTGATGGAGAGGAGAACGTAAAACTCTTATAGGCAGAGATGGAACCAGTTTCAAACAGGATAATTCTCATTTTTTTTAAACCCACTCCCATCAAGTAGGCAATCAAGTTATCTATTAAAGGAAACCACTTCTCATATTAACCAATAAGAATTTAAGCTCTTTAATTAATATATTTATTTAAAACCAATTAAGATATATCACTTGAGCCACATAATATTTTATAATATCTTACATTCTCCCACTTCTGCTCATATGACACTATCTCACTTCATGGCTCAATAAATATATCAAACATAATGCCCATAAATAAAACTAATTCTTCCTTACATTGGTTAAATCATTCGTCATAAATAATAATAGGAATTAATAAAAGTTATGACAGTTGTACATCATTTAATCTATATAGCACCTTCCATGTACTACATTATTAATCTTTTACTTATCATGACCTATAAACGAGAAGTATATAATTAGTCCATCAATAATGTCTTCATTAAAGACATATCCTGTTATAATTATTCTATATCAATTATGTATACAAGCATAGAAAACAGGAAAATCAGAAACATATCCATTAATGAGCTCATAGTGTCAAATACGTAAAATACCAACATTAGTATTCAATGTTACCTACTAACGATAATGCCCATACTTTCAACATGTTTAGTAAATGTCTTGGGCGGTAACCCCTTTGTCAAGGGTCAGCTATCATAAGATTGGTGTTAACATGCTCAATTGGCACTCTATGTTTCTGAACTTTTTTAATGGCAAAGTATTTCAATTCCATATGCTTAGCACCTTTGAAATACTTATTTTTTTTAGAAAAGAAAACAGTTGCATAATTATCACAATAAATTTTCAACAGCATGGCAATATTGTCGACTACTCTAAGTCCTGAAATAAAGTTTTCACAAGCAATTAGTCAGAATCATAGCATCAAAGCATGCTACAAATTCAGCTTTCATAGTGGATGCAACAATTACTGACTGCTTTACACTTTTCCATAAGATTGTTTCTCTAGCTAAAAGATATACATACCCAAATGTGGGCTTTCTTGTATCCATACAGCCAATCAAGTCTGAATCTAAATATCTAACCACCTCAAACTCCCAACAATAGATACATAAGGTATTCCTTGCATCTGTTTCCATTCCAAATCATTCTTTGAACACTTCATGAGACTAAACTTGTCTCCTTTCTGAATTAGAATGGGAGATGCTGAACATTTATCCATTTTGAATCTCTCTAAGACTTTGTTGATATATGCTTTCTAAGATAAACCGAACAATTCTTGTGATCTATCCCAGAATATTTCTATTCCGATCACATAGTTTGGCTCTCCCATATATTTCATCCCAAAGTTCTTAGAAAGAAAATTATTAATCTCACGTAATAGACTAATATCATTATTTGCAAGCAAGATATCATCAATATATAGAACCATAAAAATAAACTTACTCCCACTGACCTCCAGATATATACACTGGTCAACAATGTTTTCTTTAAATCCAAAGGATACGATAGTATCATTGAACTTGAGATATCACTGCTAAGATGCTTACTTAAATCCGTATATTAATTTCTCAAGTTTACACACTATGTGTTCTTTTTCCTCAACTGAAAACCCCATTGGTTGATCCATGTAAACATCTTTCTCTAAATTCTCATTTAGAAAGACAGTTTTCACATCCATGATGTAGCTCTAAATCATAATGGACTACCAATGCCATGATAACTCTGAAAGAATATTTCTTGGAGACTGTTGAAAATATCTCCTCATAGTCAATGCCATCCTTCTAAGTAAAACATTTGGCAACAAGTCTGATCTTGTAACGTTTAAGTTGCCATGAGAGTCATGTTTGGTCTTAAAAACCCATTTGTACCTAACTCTCTTACAACCTTCAAACAATTTCACAAAATCCCAAACACCATTTTGTTTCATAGGTTTTAGCTCTTCTTTCATGGCATCCAACCATTTATCAGCATTGTCACAATTAATGGCCTGTGAAAATGAAACTGGATCATTATTGTTGATTCCTAATTCAACATTCGACTTTTATAGATATACCACATAGTCATTCGAAATAGCAGGTCTCTTTTTCCTTTGGGATCTTCTTAATACTATTTCTTGTGATTCTTCTACTATAGGTTCATCTTAAATTTTGGGAGCATTCATTCATTGTTCTTCTTGATTATTATGCAGTTCAACAATATAAGGAACAACAATTTCAGAAGCAAGAGCACAAGTCAAGAAGAACTTGTACCTCTAACTTCCTTAATTTTCACATTTTGTGAAGGTTCACTCTCACTGGTTTCACCATTTTCAATGAACCTGACATTTCTAGTTTCAACAATTCCTGTACTATGGTTAGGACAATAATACTTAGACCTTTTCAACTTTTTTGCATAACCAATGTAAAATTCACTGATTGTTCTTGCATTCAATTTCTTTTCATGTGAATTATAAATTTTTTTTCTACCTGGCATCCTCAAACATGCAGGTGCCTTAAACTTGTTTTCCTATTAGTCTACAATTCAAAAGGTGTCTTTGAAATTTCTTTACTAGGAGCTCTATTCAACAAATACATGGCAGTTGTAAGGGTATACATCCATAAAGATATGGTTAAAGATAAAGTCCTTAACATGCTTCTAACCATATCCATTAAGGTTCAATTACGTCTTTCTGATACACTTTTTTGTTGTGGTGTAATTGGCATTATGTATTGAGCACAAATGTCACGTTTCTCAAGGAATTTAGTAAATGGACCTAGGTATTGTCCAGTTTCATCATATCTTCCACAATGCTCACCGCCACTATACGACCTAATAATTTTCATCTTTCTATCTAATTGTCTTTCGACGTCATTTATGTAAACTTTCAAGGCATTCACTACTTGAGATTTCTCATGCAGTAAGTAGACATACTCATAATGTGAATAATTATCAATAAAGGTGATAAAGTATTTTTCTTTACTGAAAGAATTGACATTAAAGGGTCCACATATATCGGTATGTATGACTTCAAGAAGCTGAGTGCTTCTCGTGACTCCTTTCTTTGTGTGTTTTGTTTATTTTCCTTTAATACAATCCACACAAATATTAAGGTCAGTAAAATCTAAATCTAGAAGGATTTCATTCTTCACTAACCTATCCAGTCTTTCTTTGGAATGTGACCTAAATACTTATGTCACAAGTAAGTAGAATGCTCATCCACTAAACTATATTTAGTGCAACATTATGATGCAAGGTCAAACTTAAATAATCACAAAGTGAAACATCCATTACCAAACTTAAAGAGTCCCCAGCAACATCAAATTTAGACAAAGAAACCTAATTTCTAGAAATATTAGGTACATAAAGGTCTCAAATAAATATAAATGATGTCCAATGTCTAGGATTAGATGATAAGCCCTGACATCTTTCACTGGAGCTTTCACTTTATTCCCCATGAAGACGAGCTTCTCATTTAGGTTTATGGTTTAGATTGAAAGGAATCATTGTATCATATTAGAAACGTGAATCGTACATTCAGAATTAATTCACAAAGTATTATAAGGAACTTCAGTTAAATTTGATTCGAAACATACATAAGCATTAAGCTTACCCCTCCTTTCAAATTAAGCCTTACGTTTCTGGCAATTCTTCTGGAAGTGTGCAGATTTTCTATAGAAATGACATTTATTATTATTTGGTTCCTTCTTCTGAATTTGAAAGAAGGACTCATTGATATTTAATGGTCCCTTGCCTTTTTCATGTTTCCTGTTAGCTTTCTTTCCAACTCCTTGTGGTTCACATAATGGATGGAATGGTTTTCTTGATTCTTAAGTCTCATTTCCTCCTCAACTAATATACTATGCAGTTCATGTACATTCCATTTGTCTTTCATGGTATTATAGTTCATTTGGAACGGGTCATACTCAAATAGTAATGAGTTCATAATGAGTTGTACATGAAAATTTTCATCCACTTTCATCTCTAAAAGCTTGAGTCTTGCTGCAATATATGTCATTTTAATGACATGTTCATACATATTACAAGAACCATCAAATTTTACAGTAGTTAAAGTACCCATTAATGCGAAAAAGTTCAGCCCATTAAAAATTGGAATAGTCGAAGCATGCGAATGTAAGAAATTGACACTTAACTT
The DNA here is from genome assembly GCA_019955255.1 of Castanospermum australe. Classification (NCBI taxonomy): domain Eukaryota; kingdom Viridiplantae; phylum Streptophyta; class Magnoliopsida; order Fabales; family Fabaceae; genus Castanospermum; species Castanospermum australe. The sequence goes on along the minus strand of NSJW01000628.1, from coordinate 58,664 downwards.
TAATGCTAATTCTTTGAGTTACAAACAAACATTTTATAGATTCAGAAAACATACAATTTAAGCAATCAATGTATATTAATGTTCTCCTTTGGGTGATACACCAATACACAATAATAACCATAATGATGCTAACAAAATTTAACATTATTTGGCAATAATACATGTACCAATTAGAAATCTTTACTATCTTTGGATATATAAATAGAACTAACAATGCATCTATATTACCGACAATCATGTTCATCAATTATAAGTGCAACTAATCAACCTTTATACGATTCATAAATGTCTTATAATAATGAACTTCAATTTACCTATAAACTAATAATTATCATATCATAGTATCAAATTATGAGTAATTGGGATATAACCATTATATAATTTGAAATTAAATCAACTTAAAGATTTGACTACTTTGGTGATTAACAAATCTATCGTACATTAACTCCAAAACTTAAATATTTCATAAATAATTAGAGAATATAATATAATTTTTTTAAATGCCTAATACATTGGATCATGTGGCATAAAATAAAAAGGACATAGAAACCATGAATTGCCAAAGTGAAGCTTTAATTTTAAAACACAAGTTTTCGTCCACAAAAAAAAAAGTGCACGTTCATGTGCTATTCCACACAAGGCATGGTATGATTCATCATACAATAGTCACGTTAATGGGTAAAACCCATAAAAACAAGCCATGCATAAAAATATAGAAAAACATAATTCTTGATTGAAAGATAATTTGACCATACGATAATGTTCGTAAGTTCATCAAAAAGCACAAAGTATCACTTATTTGAAGCTAATATGCCATTAATTGATCCACACAATGTAGTAGAATAATTTAATCAAAAGTACCTAATCTTGTAATTAGAGTTCATAAACAAATTCCCAGTCACCATTATTAGGATTCATATATAAATCTCTAATTTTTTATAATTAGGGCTCATACATAAATTTTCAATTTTCATAATCAGAATTCATATATAAATCTCTTTATTGTATCTTTAATTTTTTAAATATTTATTCTTTTAATCAAATTCTTTCAATAATTTAATAACATATAATTGAATAAAAATATAAAAAATTTTATATTAATAATAGATTAAAATTAAACTTATTTTAATTTATTATGACAGTAAAAACTTTTTATATTATCATCTCTGTGATGCATTATTAAAAATACTTCACTAAAATAAAAATTATTTAAAAATTTAATCCTTTAATGATATAATAATATAAAATTAAATAATAATAATATAAAATCTATAATATTAATTTATCAAAATTAATTTCATATAATCTCTGGCAGTTTTTCTTTTTAGGTTTAAAATTCTCGCTTGTTCACGTCGGCAATGGAGAGGTTAAGTGAAGAAGAACGGGTTGGTCGGCTGGCACTAGATTAGCTCTCATGAGAGGTGTATCTGTAAGGTTACTCCAATACCAAAGTAAATAAAAGATTAAGGAGATGGAGATTAGAAAATGAGAATAAGATGTCTTTACTTTGGGGGGATAGATACCCTTTTTATAGGCCGTGGCAAAGGGAGAAAGTGGGCTTTATGGTCAGATCATAAAGGGCGCTGCGAGTTGACTCCTTCCCTCCCCGCGTAGTGGGAAAGCATGAGTGAAGGATTATGGGCCACTTAATCTGGCTGTCTCATTTTTGGAAAAAAAAAAAAATCTCAAAATGTGTCACTTTTTTTTTTTATTTATCAATATGTGACAGTTTTTGTTTTTATTTTTTTAATTTAAAAATAAAGAGCCGTCCAAGATTTCGACGACTCATAGGCTACGTTTTTCTTCTCATATTATTTTACAATATTTAGTTTTGTTATTACTATTTTGTTTATTTTTCTTTTTTTATAAAGTTAGAATAAAAATAATATTTTTTAAAATAAATAAAAATATATATGAGTCGTCTAGGTTGCTTTTGTTTATTTATAAAAAACTAAAAATCAAATGTTATAATATGCATAAAAACATGTAATATAATTATTTTCATTTAATTAATTTTAAATTAAAAATTAATTATTTAAAACTTTACTTGAATATTTTTTTAAATTAATTAATTTATATTTATTATATTATTATTTTATTAAATTAATTAATTTATTTAATTATAAGTTAGGTTTAATTTTAATTATTTATTAAATTAATTAAGTTAGGATTTATTTAGTTATAATTCAAGCTATTGAGTTTTTCTTTTTGAGATAGATTGAATCAGTCTATTTAATAATCTTTAATGCTGGCATTTTCCCTGCTTGCAATATTGTGGATCCGCCTCTAGTTCAATTCATGTGTATTGAATTTCTTCTTGATGTAATTGTTTAAATGGTCATCGTAATTAGAATTTAATTATTTTATTTTATATAATTTTATATAATTAAAATTAAATAAAATTATTTTATTAATAAATTATTATTTATTTTATTTAAATTTAATAATATTATATTATTTTTTATATAATATATTAAACGACACCTAAAAGTCTCAATTCATGATAGCAGATCAAGCAAGCATTATATCAAGATAAAAGTATTATAATATTTTGTATGATTCTGACATTATATTATTTAATAATTATGTCATATTTATTAAATTTTAGTATTACTTTTTTATTATAAGGTTAATTTTAATATTACTTATGTGAGAACCCATATTTGTTTTATATATATATATATGAACATAAATTACTAATTTCTTTGACAATTTATTACAAGGTAAAAAGGTTATATAGCAAGGAACAAACAACAGGCATCCGTTATGTTGCATAATCATCTGCTAAATTTTTTTTTTCTATTATCATTAGTGATATTAAAAAGATAAGGATTGATTTCAGGATAATTTTTTTATATATATATTTTGTGAAGATTTAAAATGTTTGTGTGTTACTGTCTTATTATCACTTTTTAAATTTAATTTTTTTAAAATTTATGATAATAATTTTATTATAATTTATAACTTAAAATTATATATATACAATATAATTTATAATTTATATTAACACTTTAATTTTTAAATTATTATATTTTATTGTACAATTTTTAAATTGAATGTTTTTGTTTATGACATAAGAATATTTTGAACACTTATTAGGGAGAGCACCCACGTATGGGAGGAACGCAGAGTACCTCTCCACTTCCCGTCCCCGACATCCGATCCCTCCCGCGTCCCCGTCCCCGTCCCCGTCTCCGCCACAGGGGAGTTTTCTTTCTTGCTCCCATTCTCCGAATCTCCGCGGTCCTGCGAGGACCCCGAAATATAAAGAAAAAATAATAAAAGCAAAAGAAAAAGAAATAGATGATGACATTGAGATTGGTGAAGACATCTTGGATTTGCCATCACTTGAAGATTTGTTTGCTTCATCGAATCATTGGCAGGCGGCGATTGCGTTGGACAGATGTTGTACGAGCTGACAGTGGCAGCGGCGTTGGACGAAGCCAGCATTTGGGTTGGAACGGTGCAAACGAATGAGCAGTGGGGCTGGATGAATGAAGCAGGAACGAATGAGGCACTGGACGACACTGGTGTGCGACGATGGCAAGCAGTGACGTGATGAGCAGCACGGACGAACAAAGTGATGGCAAAAGGCTCTGCGTCAGGAAGAGGAAGGGGCTGTCGACACATGGATAGGGATGAAGTTAGGAATTTGATAATGAGGCAGATGGGCTTTTATTTTTTTAATTTTAAATTAATACAAACATTAATAAAGAGTAAATGTCTAAAAAGGACAAAGGCTCCTTACACATATATATATATATATATATATATATATATATACTATATATATATATATATATATATATATATATATGTATATCTTTAAGGATATTTATGTAATTTAATGGGGGCAGGGACTTGCAAGATAAGGGATATGATCCCTATCCTCATCCCCAAACCGGACTTGGGAGAATTTTCACCCTTGTCCCCATTTTTGCGAGAAAAAAATTCCCGAATTCAGATTTCAAAATAAGATAATCCCTACAGGAATCCCTAAACTTGGAAACTTTTTGCCATCTCTAATAAAGTCTAAGAATATTTTTGTAAAAAAATAATATTATTTAATAAAAAAGAATTTTATAAGAAAAATTTATTATAAATATGATATTTATTGAAGAAGTAATTTCTGAAAAAAAAAGTATTTTTTTAATATGTTAGTGTTTAAGTTTATTTTTATTGAATATCAAATAAAAGTATTGAAGTTCATTTATAATACTTAATCTTTGTTATTTATATTTGGTTAGTAACACTTGAATACCCTCATGTTTATAAAGTTATAAAATTTAACTTTTTTCATATATTTTTTTTAAAGTCTGATCAAATATTTTTTGTACTTTCAACTTAAAGAATGTTTCACTCCTAAATTAAGATAAATTCTTTTTATAAAGATAATTTAGAGATATAGATATCTAAAATTGTAATCATAGGATTGAGTCTACTTATCTTACATAGTTGGTATCTGTAATTTAAATAATTGATGATAAAATCTCAACTCTCATATATATATTTAAGTTATTTTGATAATATTTTAAAGTTATTTTAAATAATGAAAAAGTCTCTTATTTTTGGAAAGACTTTACGCAAGATATTATGTAAATATATTTTTTATAGTTTTGTATTAAAATATATTAAATTTAACATGTATTAATAAAATTTTAAGAGTAGGAGTGCCTAATCCCTTACCACTTAAGTTTTATAAAATTAGAATGTAACAACTTATCTAATTTATTATTACATAATCAAATTAAGATGTTTGGCCTAAACGCTTAACCCTTTATTAAAAGGTCAAAATTTGACAGTATTTATTTAATCAATTTATTTTTAAAGTATTAATATTTCATAAGTTGTCAATAACTAATAAGTTATAAACCTAACTAATTAACTAAAACTATAGAGAGACTAACGCTAAAGTTGAAGTCTTTAGGCTTCGAAACTCACGCCAGCATAATTAAGCATTCATTAAATTAAACCAAAACGTGTTGTCATTATCAATTAGATTAAAAAACCTCAAGTTTTTAAAATTACCAAATGAAGGAAAGGGGAACTAACTAAACTGAAACTTAAGACGGGTAACATCGCAAAAAAAAAAAAAAAATTAAGACGGGTAATTTATATCGTCCAAATTTATCAATTTGAATTTGTTTATGCATTAATTTTTTTTATTTTTTTTTCTAAAAATGATCATTTTAAATGTTAGCATTAAAAGGGTAAAAAAAAAGTGAATTAACAAATATAAGTTTATGATAAATATATATATATATATATATATATATATATATATATTATTTTTATAAAATATTATTACACTTTTTAAATGTAAAGCTAATTTTTATTTCGAATACTGAGATTGTCCCTCTATCATGATTGTCCCCGAAGGCTAGTGCAATGAAATGGCGATAAAAATTAAAAAAAATAGAATCACCACTAATAATTATTTTGGTATGAAAATTATTAAAAAATTTCTTTTGATAAAAATAAAAGAAAAATTAATCTGTGAACTAAGTTAAGTTTGAAAGTCTATTTATGTAAATAGAAGGGTAAAAACTCAATCCTATTATATTCTTGATACATCTATTTTAAGATAGTTACTTTAAGTTAATTGTGTAAATTATTAATAGTTTTAAAATATTTAAATTATCCCTTTAATCAAAATAAAATTAAAATAATCATAAGAATAATTAAAAAAATTAAATGAAAATATTTACAATTTTGAAATATAAAGTTTTCACTCTTACACAAAATTTAAGATAGTAATATACTATACAATAAACCCTTATGACACAAATAATCATTGGCCATTGCATGAAAAATAAATTAAACATTTAGAGAAAAACAAAAAAAATAAATAAAGAAATTGAATGAAAATATTTATAATTTTAACTTACTTAAAGTGCCTACATATTTCCATATACAATCAAAAGTTAAAGACATATAATTCTTATAAAAAATATTTTTAAATGGAGGATGCCTTTTAAAAAAGATATTAAAATTATTCAATTTACTTATAAAATTTAAGGTGATATTAGACTATGCAATAAATCCTCACAATACAAATATATCAGAGGTGACACAAAATCACGCAATCAGTGCAGCCGACTAAAATATATTTTCTTTTTATTACAATTAAGGATGTAATATATTATTGCAAAGTAACATCAAAAAAATTTTAAAAATGCACAAAACAACTACTGATTTACTTGTTTGATGAAACTAAGTCTGATTATTTTATTTTTAATTTTTAATCTCTTTTTTCTCTCTCCTATCTATCTCAGCAACTACCCACATTTTTCTCCCTAATTTCTCTCTCTACCGAACGCAGCCTTACCTCTCCCATTTTCGTTTTTTTTAATTTTTTTTTACTACTTTTCGGACAATCCCCAAATCTAGTTCCCCAATTTCTTCCCTCTACTCCTAACCGTGGCTTCATCCCTATCTTATTTTATTTATTTATTTTTTCTAAAACTTTTCTCTTCTATCTCTTTTAATAAGTATTCATCTGCACTTAATTTTTTTAGGAATAAAATATAAAATATAATTTATATATTTAATATTTATTTTAATATTAAATTATTATTTAAAGTTTTTTTATTTTATTAATTTTTTTAACTTTAATATAATGTAAAAATATTAATTTTTTTTGTTAAATTAAACAAAAATTAATATATAATTTTAAGTTAAACTAAATTTTAAAGAGATTTAATAAGATAAAAAAAATTTCAAAAGGTAATTTGATACATAGATAAACTTTATTTTACCTCATTAGGTTTTCTAACTAAATCATCACGTGATGTGTATTTAGGTCACATAATATATACATGAGAGTAACATCTATTTTATTTAATTATAAAATTAATATTTTTAAATTAAAATAAAATTCAAAAAATTTGGTGAAATAAAAAAAATTTCATAAATAATTTAATATTGCGTAAACTTCTCCCCATTTTTTAATTCATCTTCCATCACTCAATCTGCTTTACAATCTAAAAACTAAGGACCCACCAAAATAAAAAAAGGAGAACAAACAAGCAAATATAGAGTACTGCAAGCTGTTTGGTAGTCTGGTGTTCAGGGGAGGTGATTACACGGTGGCTGTCATGGGCGGTGAGTGTGTGCTGTGCAGTGAAGGTGAAGGACTGTGGCTACGGTGAGTTATGGGTGCTGTGAGGGTGTGATGAAGCTGCCAAGGGGATGTTGTGATGGGGGAACTAATCTCAGGCCAAAAGGACAAATAAGAACAATAACTTCAAAACAGAGGAGCCGAAAATGAAAAGGAGGAATCATCAAAACAGAGGAGGAATCATCAAGAAGAAAATGAAAGACAGAAAAAATAATCTTGTAATCAAATTACCTCCAACTTGGTCCTGATTTCGAGGAGCCGAAAACATTCACTCTTTAGCTCGCACTCCCTCTGTTTTCTCCCCATTTTTCCACTATCTTTTTCTTTGATTTTTTCTCCATTCTTCCAACTCCCTCTCCAGAAGCTCTCTTCTTTCTCACCAAATGAAAGAATTTTTTCTCCTTTTTTGTGTTAGAGCTCAAAATTCCTTTCATGCATGCAGGTGTGTGGCCATTTTGGTGTAGGTAGAATGCTGGTCCAATAGAGCCAAAAGACGTGCATCAGAGCATCGCCCTGCCCTCTTTGACCAGATCGCTCTTGGTTTTTTGTTTTGTTTTGTCTTGTTTTTTTGCTTTTGCTTTGCGTTTTTGTTTTCGTTTTTGCTTTTTTTTTTATAAATAAATTTATGTCATGAAAAGATTTGAAATTGTTTCATTTTTCTTTTGCAAATTTTATTTCATTATTTTTTATTTTATCTTTTTTTGTTATTTTACTGATATGAACAAAATGAGGTATTTACAGTCTTTTCACAAAATGTTCTTTACTAGAAATTGAACACTTGCTATGATAAAATTTATCCTACTGAAATTATAATTTATTTATTATTTATATATAAAAATAAATTCTATTTAAATTACATTTTTTAATGTGAAATCTAAATCTCTTATTATAAATTATAAATTGAATTATCAGCCTATGGCTCTATTTGATACATTACACATAAAATATATAGTATAATATAATTAATACTATATATATTTAGATAAGATACTGTATAATAATTTATTCAGTTAAAATAATTTTATTTTATTTTAACTATATAAAATTTTATAAAATAAAATAATTTAATCTTTATTTATTATAAATTAAAAATTAAATAAAATTATTTTAATAAAAATTATATTATTTATTATTTTATCTAAATATTATATAAAAATAAATAATATTAATTATATTATACTATTTATCATTTATATAATATACCAAATTGTATCAAATATCCCGGCGCATCAAACATTGGCCGTTAAAAAGAAAAAAAAAAAAGTAGGCCACATTAAAATTGATTGGCATTCAAAACAAATTTTGCTACTAATTAAGATGAGTCTTCAACAGGATTCGTGGGACCCAAGCAGAAGATGAAATTACTGAATTGAATTCTTTCACTTTAATTAGCTAACAGTATAACTAGTTTAAAGACAACAATTCGGCTTTTGCCGATAAGTAAACTAACATAGCCGCCGCTGGGTCGGTTAAGAAGGTTTCCATGAATACACAGAAATTGTATACTGAATGATTTAAATATATTTTATAAACTAAAATTTATTATATTTGAATAGCTAAATTTATTTATATTTAATGGATTGCGTTTATTTAGGGTTCGTTTAAATTAAATTGTAAAATAATTCATATTGAAAGAATTGATTTATAATTTTGAATTTATTTGTGTATTATAAAGTATAGTTATTTTTTAAAATATAATTATAAGGATATTTTTAAAACATGAATGTGTCTCACTTATTAAAATTAATTTTGTAATATTTGTTTGCATTGGTTTCTTTGACAAAAACACTCACCTCAAAATTAATTTTATTTATCATGAAAACCCTTGAATCGCTTATATTCTTTGATTTCTTTCCACTCGTTTCTTTTAATAAGGAATTTATTTGTTTATTAACATATTAAAATAAATATCAACAAGCTAGGTGTAATAATATGTGAATTATATTTCTAGAAAGAAGATTAAAGTTTAAATTTTGAATAGCATACTTGTTGAAAGGGCATACAATAGTTTTCAACAGCTGACAAAAAAAAAACTTAAATATGTTGAAATTCATTTGAATATAAAAGCTTATACTATGTCAAATATTAATTATCTTAAAAATTTAAATTTTTGTAATTTTAGACAAAGCTATAAGAATGATTTACATGCTTACAATTTTAAATTAACAATATATATATATATATATATATATATATATATATATATAAAAACTCTTTTTTTTAAGACACAAGCACATCTAATTAACTTTTATTCATGATCTAATCGAATGAAACACACTATCCATGGCGCAAAATGGTGGAGAAAAGGAAGCCAGAGGTGGCTACTCTTTTAACTTCAAATTTAGAAGAGTAAAACAAAGGGATTAATTCAATTAACCAGATCCTGTTAACGATATTTAGACCCATACTTAATTATTCATCCCGTAAGCAATAACCCTTTTCAAGGCTCACTCATCACGTCACTGGGCATGAACGTCCTCGTATCAGCATTTTTTCTGCATTGGTGGGGTGGGCCAAGGGAATTTCTTTAAAGCTCATAAATTAATGTAAAAGAAGATAAAAGGTTAAACAAAATGTAACTCATGTCACAACACCAAAAAAATACACAAGATTTTACAAGTCAAATTCATGGTGCGATCGAGTTCTATACTTGTATTTAAATACCAGCAACAGCAACAGCAACCGTGGGCCATGCATGCATTTTCCTTGTTCATTGCCCAGTTGCCCCCCCAACCCCACTATAAATACCAGCTTCAAAAACGTCAGCCACCACACATACACTCAAACTGAGTACAGTACTCGTAGCTACTACATCTTTCCCTTTCTTCATTCCCATATAATATAGCATGGTTCTGCAAATTCAGTCTCTAGTGTTCACTGTGAGGAGGTGCTCACCGGAGCTAGTGGCTCCGGCTAGAGCCACTCCCCATGAACTGAAGCTGCTTTCTGACATAGATGACCAAAAGGGTCTACGTTACCACGTTCCAGTGGTGCAATTCTATCGTTACGAGCCTTCAATGGCAGGGAAAGACCCAGTTCGAGTTATAAGAAAAGCACTTGCACAGACACTTGTGTTTTACTATCCATTTGCAGGGAGGCTCAGGGAAGGTCCTTGCGGTAAGCTCGTGGTGGATTGTAATGGGGATGGTGTCATGTTCATTGAGGCTGATGCTGATGTTGCACTCGAGCAGTTTGGCAATGATCTTCGGCCTCCATTCCCTTGCTTCAATGAGCTCCTTTACAATGTTCCTGGTTCAGATGGAATCATTGACTGTCCACTCCTACTTATACAGGTTCCTTCAAAAGAGACATTAATTCTTAATGCCATTTTGTTCTTATTGCATGCTCATATCTCACAACAACATTGTGGATCCTGTACATACAAGAAAAATCCTCTTTATTTAAGATTAGTTTTACTTTGACTTTTAAACTTTTCTTGCATGGATATGGGCTCTATGTGCGATAGGCACGCTCACCACGGTGAACTTCACATATAGGTCCTATACTTAATCGAAAGTGTTCTTAAAACATTGTTTTCATTTAAGTCGTTTTCACTTTCACATATTCCACATTCTTTATTTTAAAATGAAAAAAAAATTATTTTTACATATTCTAATTAATGTAGGAATTCCAATAGTTACTTTTGTTTAAAATATTTAACTTTTGTATAGAAAAAAATTGATCATTGTTACTTAAGAAATTCTTATATAAATGTAACAAACATTTGACACATAATATTCCTATACTATTTTTTTGCACTTTCTCTACACTTTCTTTTTATAAGAATAAAGGAGATATAAGTTTATTTTTTTACTTTTCTTTTTCTTTGTAAAGTGTAAAAAGAAAGTATAAAAAAAATAATATAGAAATAAAATTGTTAAATTGTTCACTAAAGTAACTTTTTTGTTTTAAACTATCTAAACTGTGCACATTCAAAGTCATTCTCAATAGAAAAATGTTTTTTACATATCATAATTTTCATACCTTTTTTTACATTTTTTATTTAAGGAAAGAAAAATAGATAGAGTGTATGTAAATAATATTGTTGTTTTTAAAAAAAAGTGTGTAAGAAGAATAAAAAAATTTAAGTGTGTAACTTTTGCAAAAATAAAAATATTATTTTTATACTTTAATTTTATATTTTATGTGGTACATTTAATTTGACTAGTGATAGGTAAGAGAAAAATTTAATTTATTTTTATATATTTTTTTTCTTTTTTTTATCATAAAAAGGTAGGTGTATGAAAAAATACTTTTTAACATAAAAAGTATATATATATATATATATATAAATGTGTAAGATTGAGGTATAAAAATATGATAGTTGCTGCAAAGTCAAGAATCACAACATATTATACATGCTTATTGGTTAGCTTATAAACGCCAGGTGACGCGCCTCAAGTGCGGCGGTTTCATCTTCGCTCTCCGGATGAACCACACCATGAGCGACGGAAGCGGCATTTCCCAGTTCCTGAAAGCAGTGGCCGAAATAGCCTGCGGGGCACCCGAGCCTTCCGTTCTCCCCGTGTGGCGGAGGGAGCTGCTATGCGCGAGAGACCCACCGCGAGTCACGTGCATCCACCGCGAATACCAGCAAGTGCCACCTGACACCAAGGGAACCGCAGCACCCCATCATCACCAACATCGCTCCTTCTTCTACGGCCCCGCCGAGATCACCGCCATCCGCCGCCTGCTTCCCCGCCACCTCGCACCATCCACCTCGTTCGAGGTCCTCACGGCATGCCTGTGGCGCTGCCGCACGCTCGCATTCCAATGGCAAAACCCAGACGAAGAGGTTCGCTTGCTGTGCATCATCAACGCCCGTTATGGACGCTGCAGATTAAACCCTCCGCTGCCGGAGGGCTTCTACGGTAACGCCTTCGTGTTTCCGGCGGCGGTCACCACAGTGGGGAAGCTCTGCGGGCGGCCCCTGGGGTATGCTTTGGAGCTGGTGCAGAAAGCAAAGGCTGAAGCGACGGAGGAGTATGTGCACTCTGTTGCAGACCTAATGAATATCAGAGGACGACCCTGCTTCACCACGGCGAGGTCTTTCATGGTGTCGGATCTCACGAGGGCTGGGTTCAGAGGGGTGAACTTCGGGTGGGGAAAAGCAGTGTATGGTGGGTTGGCCATGGCGGGGCTTGGGGACATTCCTGGAGTGAGCTTCTACGTTCCCTTCACCAACGCCAAGGAAGAGGAAGGGAGAGTGGTGCCCATTTGCCTGCCACCTGAAGCCATGAAGAGGTTTGCGAAAGAGTTGAATGACACCCTCCACAAGAACCCTGAAATAATAATATCCAACCTCTAATGGATGCTTAATTTAATTATAATACCTAGATGCCAACTTTAATTTTGTCTCTTGTGATTGTATGTTATGTTATATGCTGTGTGCTCTACGGTCACTGGTTTAGATTTTTCATGCTATAAAAAACTTCATAAGTATCGGCTTGTAGTTTCTGCTGTTTTTTTTTTTTTCTAACTTCTGTTTTTTTAATATATCAGGTGAAATTTATATAATGTTTTATACAAATAATTATTTTATATATTTATATTTTGATATAAATTCTCTTATAATGATGACCTGCTTGATAATATATATGTTTCTCTGTTTTGAATTAATTAATCGTTTTAAGAAACCAACATATCAATCTTTCTGCAACGGGGGGGGGGGGGGGGGGAAGCTACCAATTGGGGGTTGCTTAGAGGATAAGAACGTTTATTTTTTAATTTTCTGTTTGGAATTTAAATTTGTTGAAAGACATTAGAAATTCAATTTTTACTAATTTACTAAGTTGAACTAAACCTGAAAAAGGACTATTGGACAAAAGAGAAATGGATGATATAAACTTTGGAAATTAAAGTTTAATGATAAATTCCTAATTGGCCACGCAAATAAGGGTGAGTCAATTATTTCACAAAAAATAGTCAATATTTAAAAAAAAATTCTCAAATACTTCGCCGCAATAATATACTTTAATTATGATTATATGGGGAAGGTAATAACTTTAGTCACTGTTTTTCTTTTTAAAAAAATAATGATTGTATACAACCAGCAAATAGAATAAATTTCAAAACCAGCGTCCAATCCCCCGAAGGAATTGTAAAAACAAACAGAAGAGCATCATGTCATTTAGACAATGACGGGTGGTGGCTCGCTAAGCACCGGTGGTGTCATTTTCACTGGGACGTAAACAAAGAATGGTAAATATCTCACGTGTTTTTTTTTTTTTTTGGTATGTAGGTAAGTATCTTACTCTTTGACACTGTTTTTTGCATTGATTTTTTAAAAATATTACTCATGCACTTTATTTTTACGCTTTAATCTTTATACATATTTTAAATAGTAAAGATGAAAAAAAATTTATTTTTCTATCTTTGTTTTTTATTTTTATTAGAAAAAAAGTATATAAATAAAATATAAAAATAACAATATCGTTGATTGTAAGCCTAAAGTGCTCTCCAATGTTTGGTCGGACGCATTTAAGGGAGCGTGACAGATCTCAAAAAACCACCAAATGTCTTTATCTATTTTATTATATTTGATTTCACTTTAATTTTAATTAAATTTAATTTTAATAGTTAATTATTAATATAAATTTTTTTATATTATTATTTAATTATATATTGTTGTATCTTTAATCTTTTATATAATTATTATTTTAATATAAAATTTTTAATTTATAATACGTAATTAGATGATAATATAAAATTTTTATATTAATAATAAATTAAAATTAAATTTATTTAATTTTATTATGACAGTAAAAACTTTTTATATTATCATTTCTATGATGTATTATTAAAAATATTTAATTAAAATAAAAATTATTTAAAAAATTAATTTTGTAATAATACAATAATATATAATTAAAAAATAACATAAAATTGATAATAATAATAGTAATTTATCAAAATTAAACTCATGTGATTTCTGGCAGTTTCTCTTTTTATGTGTAAGTTTCCAGCAGTTTAAAATTCTCTCTCGAAACCATTGTAAGTGTCTAATGTCTGCAACTAATTATCACAGCCAACGTCTGATCTACTGCTAGGAATTCTTGAAATAATAATAAAAAAAAAAGATTAATGGTTTAGAGCTTCCACTTCATCAACTTTGCAGATTCGATAACAAATTGAAAGATGATAAGAGGGAGAATGGATGCATTCAATTTTTAGATGTAGAAGCAAGTAAAGAGAGAGCATTTTGCAGCGCCAATGGTCTGAAATATCGTAATTAGCAAGCTCACAAATCCAGTGCAGCATGGCACCTTGTTTAATTACACCGTATCTTGCTTTTGTTTGTTTGCTTTGGAAGATTCAGGAGTTGCACTACAATTTTATTTCCCATCTTTTCTATTTGATTTTTCATGGGATTTTATTATTCGTAGTTAATAAGAGAGTAAAAAATACATGTGACATTAATTTAATCTTTTAAAGAAATGTGATATTAATTTAATTATTTAATTATAAAAAGTGACATTAAAATAATTTTTATATTACAATAGGTGAAAACATTGTTAATGTAGTATTTGATTAAGGGACCAAATTAATGTAATTTTATATGATTAAGAGAGTAAATTGATGTTACTTTATATAATTAAAGAATTAAATTGATATTAACTTTTTTGACGAATGAGATTAATGTATCTTTTTATAATTTATAAATTAAAAAATAATAAATTTTAAAAAAATTAAATTAATGTCACTTATATATTTAAAAGATTAAAATGAATATTTACTCTTAATAAAATTATTTATCTTTGACAAAATTAAACAAAATTCTAATACATTAATGTCTGTAAAGAAAAACAGTAATTAAATAGAGCATTATTTTTCCTTGAGATGTGACCAACAGCTAGCCAATATTTAATAATTAATAGGATACAACTATAAATGTGTGCGTTGTGTCATTTGGGGGAGGCACTAGTTGACTTAACTTATGAAAAGAATTTAAACAAGACTTTATATAATTTTTTTTATGTGCAAGAGTTTTAATTCTTTTTTTCTTTTGATTAGTAGTTTTCTTTAGTGACCATTTTTTCTAACGAGATCCACTAACATTCAATGACTAGTTAAGTAACTTCATTAAATTCAATTCTTAGAGATAATTTTTTAAGTAAATCTCTACCTACTTTTCTAAAATATCAAAATGCCACTAATGCATGCCTTATGTCCGTGATAATCTTAAAATAATATATTTTTATTATCAATTTTTTATTTCTAAAATAAAAAAGAGAAAAGAGGTTCCATTTGAGGCAGTTGTGACCCTTTGCCTATGGCTGCTATGTTAATGTATAATATAGAACTATACATGTCCCTTTTATAGCCAACACAAACAGGCAAAAGCAGCACACATACATTTACATTACTTTTCTCAACCACTATAAACTTGCATTTAATAATTAATGTCTTGAGTAGGCATTTTCTTAATTACTATGTGCATTACGAACTGTCAATGATGAACCTGTTTGCCACTCCTAAGGCTACTCGATTGTACCTTTAATTTACATTTCCATTTCAAGTCATGCTAAACTAGGGGATATTAATTAATTTATTTAGTGACATGAGTAACTATATGAGATTTAAGTACCCATTTGTTAATTTAACATGAATTTCACTATATAATTCCATAATTCACAGGAATGACAAAAGAAAATAATAGTTTTTTTTATATGAAAGAAAATAAAAGTTTTGGCAACATATTTACGATGATAAAACTACATAGAATTACTACTTGTACATTTTTATGTGGACGAAAAATTCGTCCTTTTAATTTAAGAACAATACAACATAATTGGTCATTAAAAAAGTAATATTATTGTAACAAAAAAAGCAATATTATAAATTTGTGTGTGTGTGTGTGTATTTTTGTTTTACTAAGACCAAAATCTAGTTTTGTTTCCTTTATCATACTTTGAAGTGTGTGCTATCATGTTTGAGTAAAGTCGAGCAAAATCAATATTACATAGAAAATTTGATTTAATTAAATATTAAATAATAGAATACTTCCTTAATTATATATTTAATTATCTATTTTTGGCGAAGGAAAATACTAAAGGTTACAAAAGGATATTTTACAAAATCAGTTCCGAAAAATATCATCCATATGATCTCTTATCACTTCCTAATTTCCGTTGCTAATTGAGTTTATTAACTTTAAAAACTGTTTCATTTCTTCTTTCTAAAATTAATGCCATGTCATTCGTGACTTTTCATGAAAAAATGTTTATGTTATATAGCAGTTCTCTTTGGCAAATGCATGCTTATTAATTATTCAACTAACTAATATTTTGTCTAATATATCTTTTTTTGGTGTTTTATAAAACAGAAAAAAATTAAAATTTTGTTAACAAAAGTTTAAGAAAAATAATTTTTTCAATTATACACTAAAAATATAATTGCTTTAAACTTGTATCGAGTAATTTTTAAACTCAGAAACATTCTAACTTTTCATAGTAAGAATACATTTTTCTTATTTTACTTTTAATGATCTAAGGAAAAAAGTTCTATTACTTTCTCTCATAGTTGATAATAACGGTGAATGTCGGAACCAAAGGAAGAAGAAACTGTTTACCCAAAAAAAAAAAACAAAGTAAGATGAAACTGAAAGGAAGTGCGAAGAAAAATAGTAAGGAAATGATGAGAGAGAGAGCCGCATCTGAAAATTAGAGGAAGGAAAGGAAAAAAGGGGAAGGGCAATTCGGCAAAGAGAGAAAAAAAAGGACATAAAGAAGAGAAGAAGAAGAAAGAAAGTG
This sequence comes from Castanospermum australe, assembly GCA_019955255.1. Lineage (NCBI taxonomy): Eukaryota > Viridiplantae > Streptophyta > Magnoliopsida > Fabales > Fabaceae > Castanospermum > Castanospermum australe. Next base: position 41,792 of record NSJW01000628.1, on the reverse strand, counting down.
AAAGGAGGAAGACTTGAAAGTTGAAAGGAAAGGGAGAGAGAAAAAGGTAAAGAAAGCAGAGAAAGGGAGAAGGACTTGTGGAATAGAAGAAACAAAAAGGGAAGCAAAGAAGAAAAGAAAAACATAAAAGAAGACGAAGACTTGGCTTTTTCTACTGATGAATATTTTTTTATTTTTTATTTTGCGTTTTTTACAAATTGAAGAAAAAAAAATCAGAAAAGAGGAGGAAGACTTGACTTTTTTTTACTGATGAATATTTTTTTTTATTTTTTACTTTGCATTTTTTACAAATTAATTATCATAATACCATTTAAATTTAAATTTTGTTTCTTTTTTAAATTAAAAGTCATTATCTCTGAATAATAATAAAAAAGTTTCTATACATGTTTAAAAATAGTCTTATTTTTATTTTATTTTTTTTATAAATTTCTTTTAACGGCACTCAAAAACTATTCTCATGACTAATAGATGTTGGTTTAAGTAGAAAGAGTTTAAATTTTCTTAAAAATTGACATAAGTAATAAAGGTTTTATTTTGTATGAAGTAAACATTTTTAAAAAGAGTTTTTACTTCAGCGCTTAACAATATCCGGACGAGAGGATACTATGAGAAACTTAAAAAAAAAAACCACTCTCACGAAGGATTGCTTCTAAGTGATTCAAGTTTTTCCACTTGGAAGTCCCATTTATAAAGGCGGTTCTCTAGTGTAATAAACAAAATTTTTTTAACAAAAAAAAATTTTTTAACAGGTAAAATTTTTTTTCTAATTATTGAAGCGAAATTATCTTTTAAAATGACGGCTTTCAAATTGAGAAGAAAAGAAAAGTTAAATCTGGTGGTGAGAATTTGCCCTCAACTAGCTAACCACAATTTCTCACGATATCATAAAACTAGCACATTTTGATACTTAAAAAAAATGCAAAATAAGAAATAAAAATAAAATCTTTCCTCTCCAAAATTTTCATTCTATTAAAAAAAAAAATCTCTCTTTAAACTCTATTTGATCTCACTTAAGCTATTCTCCCCTTCTCACACTAGTTTTAGATCTCCATTGAATAAAAAAAAAATAGTAAATACTTTTAACAAATAAAAACCACCATCTCGTGAGAAGGGTAAAGCAAATCAACCGGTGAATGATTGGAATGGATTTATGACAACTTACAAGACTATGACAAATTATAAATGAAGGAACCCTCAAAATGCAAACAAAACGTTGTATTTGTTTCCCTTGTGTCTTGGCTTCCTTAAAGAATCTTCCTCTCTTCTATTGCTTGGTCCTGACTCTGCCCCTATTCTTCTTCCCCAAGAAAACCAAACTACCCCTTGTAGTTGTAGATATCCTTTCTCTTCCATTTCCATGAGCATATAAGAGGGAAAAAGTAGAACAACAATCAAGAGCATCATGGCAAGGCTATGGTGCTCTAGTTTCTTAATGACACTATTCCAACTACTCATCTTTGGCATTTCCTGGCCTGAGCAAGTGCCAACACCACCATTGCCAATTCTTCCACTCCCAACATATTCCCAACTGAAATGGCAACAAAGGGAGCTCATAATGTTCCTCCACTTTGGTGTCAACACTTTCACAGACAGAGAATGGGGCACTGGCCATGAAAGCCCTGCTATATTCAACCCTGCAGGGCTCAACGCCAACCAATGGGCCACTGTAGCAGCAGAAGCTGGCATTTCCTTGATGATCTTAACAGCAAAGCACCATGATGGGTTCTGCCTCTGGCCTTCTAAGTACACTGAACATTCTGTCATTAGCAGCCCCTGGAAAGATGGGAAGGGGGATGTTGTTCAAGAGTTTACAGATGCAGCTACTGCACAAAACATCGATGTAGGGCTCTATCTTTCACCATGGGACAGACATGACCGTAGATATGGGCATGATTTGCCTTACAATGAATACTACTTAGCTCAACTGCAAGAGCTGCTCAATAAGTGAGTTTCCACTCTGGGAAATTTGGTGTATTCAGTATTGTTTACTGTGTTTGACGGAGTTAGCCTAATGTTATCTTCCACATTATGCAGATATGGCAGTGTTAGAGAAATTTGGTTTGATGGAGCCAAGGATCCCATGGCACAAAATGTGTCGTATTACTTTTCAGATTGGTTCTCTATGGTGAAGGAGTTGCAAAGTTCCATCAATGTTTTCTCCGATGCTGGTCCAGATGTTAGATGGGTGGGAGATGAAACGGGTTCTGCAGGGGACACCTGTTGGTCTATCATTAATCGAACTTCTCTATCAATTGGACGTGCAAACATTACTCAGTAAGTTCTGCTTTCAAGCTAAGCACACACAAAAAATGGTGCCACTTTCTCACTTTCTTTGGTACACTGAACTCTATAGTGGGCTTATAGTGGTCTGATAGTGCTTATAGAGAAAGTGCTTTCTTCTACTGCTCCAAAAGGAAAAAGTAAAGAAACTGCATTTTTTTGTGAGGCACTTTACAGTCCCAAACAATAGTGGGCACTTTTCAAGGCACTCATTTGTGCACAAAAACAACAGGGGAGATGATTAGTTTGACAAATATTGGGTGATGGGATCCACGTCTCAAAATGTTAAATCAGTAGTCTGTGACCAAAAAATTTCTTGGTGTTTTGAGTTAGTGCCTTGGGCACTTGATGTACTTGATGTGTTCATTTTTAACACGCCCTTTGGGCACTTGCTTGTTATCACAATGCAGCTATCTGAGCACTGGTGAGCCAAGAGGCACAGATTGGTTGCCGGCTGAATGTGATGTTTCTATTCGAGAAGGATGGTTTTGGCACAAGTCAGAATCACCAAGAAAGCTAAATGAGCTACTCGATATTTATTACAAATCGGTTGGGAGAAATTGTGTGTTACTTCTCAATGTGCCTCCTAATACAACTGGCCTTATATCTGATATTGATGCTCACAGGTTGAAAGAGTTTAGAAGTGCCATTAACACAATTTTTCAGCAGAATCTGGCTGAAGGATGTGATATTAAAGTTAGTAGCCAAAGAGGTGGGGAGAGGGGAGGTTTTGGACCAGAGAACATGCTAGATAGTGATTACTTGTGGTCATTTTGGGCTCCAAAAGAGGAGGAGGATGATGATGATGATGAAGAAAAGGACCATTGGATTGAAATTTGGGCCAAGGATGAGAGTTTAAGATTTAATGTGATTAGGATACAAGAAGCAATTGGGCTTGGCCAAAGGATCAAACTGCATGAGATCTATGTGGATGGAAAACTAATCGTTCAAGGGACAACAGTAGGTTACAAGAGGCTTCACAGGCTTGATCAGGTTGTGGTCCATGCCCAATGTTGTGAGGATCAGAATCAGAAAGTCAAGAGCAGTGCCTCTTGTTTCTTCTGTTGGCGTGCATTTTGATCCTTTCTAGCACTCAAAAGATTACTGTGACCTAGAGAGCTAAATTTGAGAAAAAGGAGCAAAAAAAGTACCCTAACACAAGAAAAAGAAAGATGTTGATATCTTGTTCTACGATGAAAAGATCGAAAGTATAATGATAAATAACGCTCTCATTTAGCAATAGTTCAGAATCTAAACAGGGGATGCTATTTCTTTCTTTTCTTTTTTTTTTTTTTTATTTCTCCATCCATCGTTGTCTTTGGTTATCGTAATGAGGGACAAAATAAAAATTGAAACATTTATATATTACCTTTCAATTTTTACCAATTAAAATTGCGAGAGGTTATGACATAAGGTTGATTAATTGATTTTATATATTTGTATAGTTGTCCAATAAAACAAAAAGAAAAGAAGAAAAATGCCATCCGTTTGCCTATCTTATAGACTGAAATTGTTTTTTGTATTTTATTAATGTTATAATAAATAGGCTGGACCCACAAATATGCAGAGAGATAAAATTAAAACACAGTATCACTACAATTTTTATCTGAATTAATGCACTGCACAATCACTGTGCTACTTATTTATAGCTATTGTACATTTCTCTTCCCATTATTTTTATGCAATTCTACAGACAAAGAGGCAAATTTTCTGTAATAATTATCCATTTAGCACATCATCTTTATTCTTACAATATAACAATAGAATACAGCATTAGAAATATTCAGATTATCTTCCAATTTTAATGTCCCAATCTCCAGTAAGCAATCAGGTGCAGACCACCATCAATAAGTAGGGTAAGTGAAGTTTTGTAATGTAATGATTTGTGTTGGTCAACCAGCCTGAATTTGTGGCTACATAAAAGGACAGCAGAGAAGATTTTCATCTGTCTGTAAGAGAAATCCTTCCCTATGCAAACTCTTGGACCCGCCTGTGGAATGAGAAAACAATAATTTCAAGTTTGAAGTTCCAAAACTTCAAGAATTCTGATATTAAAATCTGAAGTGTTCATGTAATCCTTACTACAGATATACTCTTTATGGTTCCTCATTAGTTCAGACAAATATTTTGTGGATGATATATTACAGTTTCCTGCCTGAAAAGCTGTGAATTTGAAAGGGCTCTCTTGCTGGAAATTCCCATTTCTCTCAAGCCAACTTTCTGGTTTGAATTCCTCTGCATCATCACCCCATAAGGATTTTATCCTTCCCATGGCGTAAGGATGGTATGACACCTGATCGCCTTTCTTGACACTATATCCATCTGGCAAGGTATCATCTGAAAAGCAAATCTTATCATCCTGTGACAGAAGCATCACAGCAAGTTGTTAGAGAAATGAAATTCAATACTCATCATCATATAAAATCTCAGATGTATTTCATGTCAATATGTTTTATCACCAATGGAACTGCTGGGTAGAGTCTGAGTGCTCAGTCAAAGCTGCATGTAGATAATGCAATTTTTCAAGAACTTCTTCAGTTATGCTTGCTGCAATTTCCTCGGTTGTTGAAAAATCTGCTAATCCTGTTGCAACTTTGACTTTCCTGTGCAATCCTTTCCTGCACGAGGGTGCTTGCATAGCAAGTAAAGGAACCAGGAGAGAGTGGTGGCCGTCGTATCTTTTCCCGCGATGATAAAACTCATGATGTTGTCTTTTAGGAACTTTGGATCCGTCTCTTCCATTTCTAGAAGCCTGACAAAAGGTCTTTCCTCCCTTGACAAAGAATAAGTACTGCCAATGATTATACTGATTTTTTACACCACTATAAGCCTGCCCTAAGGGATTGTTTATGAAGTAGAGGTGTAAAACTCACAGGCTTATCTTCTGACTTTTGGAATTGCTCAGTCTTGCTTCTAATTACTTTATAAACAAACTCATCTATCTCTTTGATATATTTCTTGAGTAATGCTTCTAATCCTATGTTGAAAAATCTCTTTATCTTCCAGAAAATATCAACATACCGAAGTATGGTAATTGCACTTGCTTCATCTAAAGCATTGGAGAACCGGGTGCCTTCTTCATACGTTCCACACATGGTGTCCAGTTCTACACCAAGGACAATCTTAAATACTGAGTCCATAGTTGATTTTAAAAAACAGGTCCTGCCAATAACAACCATGATTAGATCTATTTATTTGTTTTTTTCCATCTCAATAATAAGGGCATGCTCAACTGCAACTGCAAGTGAAAATAATTTTTGGTCACATATATATACTCTAGTAACTAAATCAACATCTACGGCCATATGAAATCTTACTTTGATTTCAATTGTTTGATTTGAGATTGCAACTTCAGAAACAATTGCAGCAAGTTTAACTGCATTGGATTTGAACAGCGAACTGCTGTAAGTCTCTCAACAGCCTAGAGGAAAATTGACAGCTTGCTGCCTTTCTCTGATGTTTCCACTTCTCTCCATCCACTGTGAATATCCCATCACCCAGAAGGTCCCTCAAGATGTCATGCTGGTACAATCCCTGCAACAGGTTAGAAGAATTTTAAGGCTTACCAATATAGTGTGTTTTGTACAAGAGGCAGGAAAATGGAAATTCTTGGTTTTCTTTATGAGGGCATGTATGAAGATGTCTCAATCAGTTTAAAACTTTCTTTGATTATGTAAATTACCAGTAGGATTTTCCTTGGAATGAAACTTCCCATTTTCAGTATTTTATATTTAGTACATGAACTGAAATTCCCAGTGATTAGGGAACCTTGGTTTCTAACTTTCTGTCATGCATTTTCAGGTAATAAAACAGTGTTATACAAAAATCTTTGATATTGTACAGTACCTTCCCATAGTTTGCAAAGTTTGTTTTGAGGATATATTCAACATTAGTAGGGTCTGTGGTGAAAACTCACTCCTGGAAAAGCTGAGCAACCTAAAAGTCTTGTGTTTTCGTGCGAGGTCAGTCGCGTAATCGTTCAGCCTATGGAAGTTGAAGAACTGGTGCAAGACGGTGCCGGAAACCGCATGGTACCTTCTTTTTCTGCCAAGGAATCTGCTGAAATGGGTTCTGATTATGAAGAATATGAAAGCTATAGCTGCAAGTGCTGCAGCTGCGGACATAGGATCAGAATGAATATCTAAGAATCTCATAATGTGATTGTGAAGATAAGGATGTTTAGCTACTCGGATTGGATAGAGAGAAAAAGGATGGATTTCTTGTGGCTGAAGAGAGAGATGCTTTTGGCAAATTTTTTTTTATATATATAGAGCCGTGCCTCTCTTCCTGCTGGCACCCATTTTCTGTGATCTGTCCTATATGTAGGACATGTTTACGTATGTGCTGCTAGATTGATATCTTTGTCATAATCTGACAAACGTAAATACAAGAAGACAAACCCTGGAAATATGTTCCATGGACCATTAAGTGTGTGTTTGGATTAGAATTTGTAAACTTGATTTTGAATGAACTTGATTTTGCACATTTAATTTTGGTCAGAAGTAGATTTGAGTGAAATAATTTATGTTTGATAAAAAATCACGTTTAATTCAAAAGTAAGAAATAGTTATTTTAGACCAAACAAGCTTTTCAACCCAAAATCATGTTTGAGAAATAATACAAACGTTCAAAATAAATAAAATAAAAACTAAGTAAAAGTTCATTTGAACCTTCAAAAGTCAGTTTGGATGAGGCAGATGCCCACCTAAACACTCCCTTAGTTGGTGTAATGAAGCTACACTTCACTCGACTTCAATGGTCCTTGATAGATTTATTGTCTTCGGTCCCATTTAAAGTCACACTAAGCCTTCTAAGTACATCTGTGATATATGTTTAAAGAAAAAAAACAAAAAAACAAAAAACAAAAAACAAAATACAAAAGAATGAACTCACATGTTAAAATGTTGTGATGATTGGAGTTTAAGGATCACTAGGGTATCATGCACTTGCAATATACCATGTGCTACCCCAAATATTACATTGAATGAGTAATGTATACAGATTTCTCACACTCCTTACATTTCTGCATAAGTTAGTAGGAAGGATGTTCATTGAGTCAAATTGAGTCAAATCAAATAAGAAAAAATGAGTTGGGTTGGGTTGGGTAATTAGGTTTAGTCAGGTAAAATCAGGCCAAAACTAACTTTAATCAGTTTGGGTAGTAAGTTAGCTAAATGACAATCCAATATCTCGATTACCTATTCAATGACCCAACATCTTTATTTTATTCTTTTATTTTATAATAATTTCTTCAAAAATCAGAATCCCTAGGCACTAATACTGCATTTTGATTTTTTTCCTCTCCCATATTCTTTGTTTTTGCTTTTCCAGAGTCAAACTTCTCGTTTATTTTTGTTCTTTCTTTTTTTTTTAATTATAATTGATTCTGAATTTTTCATTTATAATTTATAAAAAAAATTTATGGAATGACCATGATGACCCAAAAGCCCAACCCAACTTTGGTTGGTTTGAATTGGATTCGAGTTGCTTGAAAAAAAAAAAACGCAAAATGAACTCAATCCAACCTAATCAAAATTGGTTTGGTTTAGATTTTTTTTTTTTTTTTGAAATCTAACTCAACCCAACCTCGGAAAAGCTCTAGTTACTAGATACCAAGTATGGACAGACCCTCAGATGCTTTCAACTACTATAATTGGGCTAATATTTCGGGCCATGTGATCTGGCATATATTACTATATCTAAGCGTGCAAGTTAGGTCTCCTTACCCACAAAATAGTGAATTAGTTGATGTGCAAACAACAGCTTATTATTGGCAGTAGTTCAACTACCTAATTGCACACTAGACATGCCATTAACTGACTCACTAGTCTAAGTTCAAATCACCCTTCTCCTAGTTAGCAATGCTAGCTCCCTAAAGAAAAAATGAAAATCTTGGGGGTTGAATGATTGTCATTGAACTTATTCAAAGTCTCTGATAATTGACATAGACAGTGATTTAAGTGCATTAGCAACACGTTTTGAAGACAAACGACTTGTCGTGCCAATAATCTGGAGGATTGGCCACAAAATTGAAAATAATTACAAAAATGTAATTTTGTCTACATTAATGTAAGTTATTGAGTAACCAAAAACTCATTATATTATAAAATATTATCTGTGTCAATTCAACTAATAGATTAGATTGCAACCATTTATTTGATGAAGTATATAGTACCACTGATTATCAGTTAGAACTACAATTTGGCCAATGACCAAATTTTCGGTGCACATAAATAATTACATATCTCTTCCATCAAACTTTCATCACAACTTCACAAGCGATTAGATTTTGAGAAAACAGTATAAGCAGAGAAGCATTGTGGAAAAATCAATGTTTGATTGATAGTGGTTAGGGGTGTCCATTGAATTAGGTCAATATGCGAAACCTGTTGGATTTTATTTAACCCAACCCATAATTGAACGAGTTAGATTGGATTTAAAAATTTTTATTCCAATAATGATGGGTTAAGGTTGTAAGTTGAAAAATTTTTAACTTACTCAATCTAACTCAACCCATATCTTTTTTTTAATAAAAAATTATGTCATTTTTTTATATTCAGCATACTAAACTTAACATTTTCTTCTTTTCTCCATGTCTTATACCTATGTGACTTATTATATTTGACTTTTAAGACTTATGTTAATATCTCTTATATTTAAGATTAAGACTTATTATGTTATATTTATGACTTGAGAACTTATTGTATTTGACTTTTAAGTTATTTAAGACTTTATACGTCATCTTTTGTTGAAACTTATTAAGTTATTTATTATGATATATGATGAATTTTTAATTTCGTATTGATTTTAATATTTATTTTAGTACATAAATTTTTTTTTAATTATATGTCAGACCCACATATTTAACTCAACCCAACCTTACTTATGTGTGAAGTTGGGTTGATTCAGGTTTTTAAAAAAAAAAAATCTTTCAACTCAATCCTAACTCATTGATCAGCGAATTAAGTACAAAAAGACCCCAAACTTAACCCAACTCAACCCCACAGCAAATTTTACGTTCGTCAACGATATCACAACTGATTTAGCCCTTCACATTTAACACTGAAATTTTTGGCAATCAAGATATCCATGTGAGTTGTGACCTTGTTATTCAGTCACATGCGCATCAGTTAGCCTGAAAACGAAAATGGTTATGTAGTAAACGAAAATATCATCATCATTGAAAATTCGTTATTAATTCTGTCACAGTATCAAGATTGTCAGCACATGATAACATGGGAAAATTGACTTAGGCAAACAGTTCTGTTGTTTGCACATCAAAAAACTTCCATCATTTTACCACCTAAAGATAGGTCAGTATTTTTTTCTTTAATCTGGTCACATAAGTACATGTTAAATTTAACTTTAAAAATTCACATTACTAAATTTTTTTTCCGTTCTCTCTTCTCACTCATTCATTTAACTACTTTTCATACTAAATTAACTAATTTTTTATACATTATTAACCACTTGTGCTGCACCTTTAACACTTGTATTTCTAAACCTCCTGAAAGTTATTTAACCACCTTTTACACTAAATTAACTACCATTTTACACTTGTTAACTGCTTGCATCGCACATTCAACACTTAAATTTTTAAATCTACTGAAGGTTATTTAAACAAATTTTATACTAAATTAATTACTTTTTTACACATTGTTAACCACTTGTGTTACACCTTTAATATTTGACATTTTCAAATCTCTTGAAAGTTATTTAATAACTTTTCACACTAAATTAACGACTTTTGTACACATTGTTAATCACTTACGCTGCACCTTCAACACTTGAATTTTCAAACTTCCTAAAAGTTATTTAATCACTTTTTAAACTAAATTAACTATTTTTTACACATTATTAACAGTTTACATTGCACATTTAACACTTAACATCTCCAAACCTCTTTGAGGTTATTTAACCATTTTTATACTAAATTAACTACTTTTTTACACATTGTTAACCACTTGCATTGCACCTTCAACACATGACATTTCAAAACATGATGGAGGTTATTTAACAACTTTCATATTAAATTAATCACTTTTTTTACGCATCTTTAACCGCTTAACATACACTTTCAACATTTAGCATTTTCAAAAGTACAAGCTAAGTGGTTAACGATATGTAAAAAAATGATTAATTTAGTGTAAAAAGTGATTAAATAATTTTCAGGAGATTTTGATATGCTAAATGTTAAATGTATAGGTTAAGTGATTAATAATGTGTTAAAAAATAATTAGTTTAGTGTAAAAAGTAGTTAATTGACCTCTATGAGATTTGAAAATACTAAGTATTGAATGTGCAGGTTAAGTTGTTAATAATGTGTAAAAATGTAGTTAATTTAGTATAAAAAGTAATTAAATCACCTCTAAAAGATTTAGATATGCTAAGTATTGAATGTGTAAGTTAAGTGATTAACAATGTTAAAAAAGTTATTAATTTAGTATAAAAATTAGTTAATTGACTTTTAAAATGTTTGAAAATGTCAATGATTGAAAGTGCATGTTAAGTAGTTAATAATGTGTAAAAAAATAATTAATTTAGTGTGAAATATAGTTAAATAACTTAAGAATATTTGGAAATACTAAGTGTTAAAGGTGTAGTGTAAATAATTAATTATGTATATAAAGTGCTTAATTTAATTTAAAAAATAATTAAAAAAATAAAAAAAAATTAATGATGTAACTTTTAAAATCATATTTAACATGTATTTACATCACCAGTTGAAAGAAAAATAAATACTGACGTGAACATTAATATAAAAATAATAGATACTTTTTGATATGTAAGGAATATTTTCGTTGGGCAAAAGTGCAAACACTTTCTGCTTAACATGTTATCAGTGAAATGGATGACTTAAATACAGCCATACAGTACAACGGAGAGAGGAAACTTAGCTAAATATGAAGGAAACAAAACCAAAACTCAAAAATAAATTGCAGAGGCATAGTACGGGACTGATTAGGACACTTACCGCAGAGATACACGACTCGCACTGGGATTGTTAACTGGGTCATGTAAAATTTAATAAAAAAAGAGCAAAAAGTTGGCTATGAATTTAAAAGATTAAAATTTTATTTTGATCTTTAAAATTTAATTAAAATTTTAATTTAATCTTAAATATTTAATTTATATTAATTTTGTCTTAAACGTTATAGAATTATATTAATGTAATTTTTTTATTAATAATATTTATTTTATTAATATTATTTTGAATTTATTTTATTAATTAATTCTATCACAAAAGTAAGGTTAAAAAGATTATATCTCAATATAGACTTAATTTGATAAAATGAATATAATAAAATAGCACTAGTTAAATGCATGTATGGGTGAAAAAGTATTACATTGACATAATTTTATCCAAAATAAAATTGATATAAATTAAATATTTGATACTAAATTAAAATTTCAGTTAAACTTTAGGAAATTAAAATATGATTATTTAGCAGGATTTTTAGAGAAAAAATTGACCAAAAGTCCATTCAATTAAACCGAATCAAATTGGCTATAATTAGTTTGATTTAGTTTAATTTGCTTCAACTATCCTGTCAAAATCAAACCTATCAGTTTCAAATTGCTCTTACTCTCATAACCAAATCAATTTAAATGCAACAGCCCCCAAAGATTGTGATAGCCCCTTCCCATTCCGGTGATGCAACTAGTTTGAAAGGGGAAAAAAAATTATCTAAGCTCCATCCCAAGTTAATGCGTGTTACAGATTGTAATATTCCTTTTGATAACAAACCGTTGTTATATTACTCAAGGTAAAGTCCCGTATTATTATCATAAAATTCATATCAATATTTATGGTAAAAAACGATTGAAGCCAAAACAGAACAATAACAAAAGGTCATATAAAAGAAAAGAAATAATATTAATAAGAGGAAAATCGTAGAAGAGGACCACCAGGTTCCACAAGTAGCCTATGAATCTTTGAAAGCGCCTGAAGACCAACCCACAAGAATTCAGAAAAACCAGCAGTTTCTCAAGCTAGATTGAAAACCAACCCATAGCCAGAAAACCCAATTCTCATAAATATGTACAAATCAGGACCACTTAAAATTTTTTTAAAAAAAAGAGGAGGTATTTTTTATCTACAGAGAGCGTAGAGCATTAATCGGGAACTGAGAAGAAGAGTTTTTTTTTTTTTTGCCTGCGAGTTAGGATCCTTTTTTCCTGAAATGAGTTGGCTCCTTTCATTGTGTTAAGGTGGGATGTCAGCGTCTGAACTTTCGGCAAAATGCTAAAAGATGCTGCAAATTTGGTTACATATATGCTGATTTGCTTTTGAGAAATTAATTGCGATAAAAAAAATGCTAAAAAAAAAAAGCTCTCAAAGATTACAGAGAAGACTTTCGGTTAAGGGATTGATTTTGTGAAAGAAAGTTGGATGATTGGTAACAACTAACGAAGGTTGGAACTTGGAACACAAGAATCCAAATCCAACACCTTCCAATCTCCAACGCCCAGCGACAATTAGTAAAATAGGAAAAAGAAGGGGACAGAAGCAGCAACATCGATCGGGAAACACACCTTGTGGACGACACAGCAACGGCGGCGGCGGCACAGCAGGGGCGTGGTGAACGGCGGCAGAGCAGCAAGTAGACGGCGGCACAGCTGCGTAGTAGACGGCAGCACAGCTTGGAGCTTCTTCAGAGGCTAGGGCCCGCTGAGGGCTGCTATCGAGGACAAGAGAGGGCTTTCTGTTTCTAATATATGTTTCGAATATTGCGGGGGTTATAAACCGCCGCAATATGTGTCAATTTGCGGCAGCTTTAAAACCGTCGCAATATAACCGCCGCTGTTCAGCGTGTTTTTTGTAGTGTATGGTGCTAGCTGCCATTACGTGACAGGAAGAAAAATGGATATTCCATAAGGGATAATGGAGACTCTGCGCCCACATTAACCTTCAAATCTACATATTTGTACTTAATGTTGTTTTGGTTCATTGGGATGATCTGCTAAATATTTTCTGTGCTAATCATTTTTATGGTTTATGCATTTAGCTACTGATCCTGATAGAAACCTTTTAACATTTTAAAAACAGGAAAAAAAAAGTGATCATTTGCAGACAAGAACAGAGTCTACAATTTAGAGCACAATAAGACCAATGATTAATTATCTGTAAATAAACATCTATTAATACCAACGTTAAAAACTTTTAGGACATGCCAATGAGTCTCATCTCACCTGTATGTGTTTAAATGCAACTTTAACTTCCAATTCATTGACTTACTGTGATATGTATGTGTGTTCTTAAATTATGGCATGAAGCTTCACTCATGTAAATTTTCATAACCTGAAGTTACTTTTTCTTTTCTTTCTAAGGAATCTTTAAAATATTACTCAAACAAGTGAGTTGAGTTCTCTTGTTTGGTCTGCTTCAGTACTCTAGTATTTGTTTCAATATGACAATCTTAGTTCTATTAAGGACTGAGCTTGATATTATTGCTTATTCCATATATTCTACCAGAACTTCTGCAGACAGTAGCCAAGTTCTACATGTCTTCTGACCGGCCTTTCAACTATTTTTGTGCATATGATTTGTGAAAAATGGATGGGCTTCTTGTAAGTCCTCGGATAGTTCAAATTAGGAATGAATCTTTACAAAGAAATGAATTTGTAACTGATTACGTTACTCTTGCGAGAGTGTTACTCAAAGTTCTGCTGCAACTGTTGAAATTATAGGGTTTAGGCAAGAAAAAGGAAGAAAAGAGAATAGAGATATTAAACAATAGTATTAGATTGATATAAGAAAGATGTGACAAATATCTTAGATGCGATACAAAAGATAAAGTACTAATCCTTATTTATATTCTACTAACCCTAATCAAATAAGGAATAAATTACGAAGCATTATGAAATTAGAAAACTACTCCTAAAATTATTTCGTCAATTAAAAGAACTAATTGATTCCACAATATATTCTAAGGAATATTATAACAGCAACTCATGCATGTCTACTACCATAGTTCATTGCAATGCAACATTTTATTGTTTGTGTTCTTCCTGAATCACAAGTGAAAGAAGCATTAGGAGATGCCAAGTATCTATGATCAGAAGGGACCCAATCTGCAGGAAGCATGCAGATGAAGACCACCATCAATGTGTAGAGAGAGCATAGTCCTGTAATTTACTGATTTGTTTGGGTCAGCCAGCTTGAATTTGTGGCTAAGAGAAAGAACAGCTGCAAAAATTTTCATCTGTCTATAGGAAAAATCCTTTCCTAGACATATTCTTGGACCCGCCTGCATAATGACAAAAAATTGAATTACAAGTACTCAAGAATTCTGAAAATCTAAACTGAGGAATGTAATTCTTGTTATTGATTATTCATAGTCCTTCCTATTCTGCCAAAAATTGTTAGTATTTCATATTTTAAACTTGCTAACCTGGAAGGCTGTCAACTTGAAAGAACTCTCTGGTTGGAAAGTTCCATTTTCATCAAGCCATCTCTCTGGCTGGAACTCCTCAGCATCAATACCCCAAAGGAATTTCATCCTACCCATGGCATATGGTTGATATGATACAGTGTCACCTCTCTTGACACTAAATCCATCTGGAAAAGTATCATCTGATAAACAAAGTTTGCCATCCTGTAGCAGCACAGATGGCAAATATTTAGAAAGGGATGATTCATAACCAATAACATGTTTTAATACATATTAGCACAGGTTCATCACCACTGGAATGGCTGGGTATAGCCTGAGTGTCTCAGTCAAAGCTGCATGCAAATAGTGCATCTTTTCAAGGGCTTCTTCAGTTAGGCTAGCTGCAAGCTCATCAATATTACAACTGTTCTTCAACTTTATCGCTTCTCGAACTTCCTGTGCAATTTTTTCTTGGACATGAGGATGCCTGCAAAGCATGTAAAGGAACCAGGAGAGAGTAGTAGCTGTTGTATCTCTTCCTGCTATCATAAAGCTGAGGATAATGTCTCTTAGGTACTTTGAATCTGTCTCTGTCAATGCCAGAAACCTTGACACCATGTCTTCTTTTCTCATCTGTCATTAGATGTGTTTTTCCAATAAATAATCAAATACAAATTTTGCATCACTAAGAGGGATGGCTGTAGAACTTATATTCACTCACAGGCAAATTATGTTGTAGCTTTTGGGCTTGCTCTGTCTTGCTTCTGATTATTTTATACACAAATTCATCCAACACTTTAATACGGTTCCTCAGTTTTGCTTCTGATCCAATGTTGAAAAACCTCTTGATCTTCCAGAAAAAATCACCATACCGATACATAGTAAGGGCACTTGCTTCATCAAAGGCAATGGAGAACTTGGTGCCTTCTTCGTATGTTCCAAAAATGGTGTCCAACTCTACACCAAGGACAATCTTAAACACTGAATCTAGGGTTGATTTCATAAACAAGTCCTGCCAATAACCACCGTGCAACATGAGATTAATATTCTAGATCCTTTCTTTACAATGTACTTTACACTTTGTGCCAAGTATGTAACAAAATCTTACTTGGAAGTCAATTGTTTTATTTGACATTGCAGCTTCTGAAACAACTCCAGCAAGTTTTACTGCATTGGATTTAAACACTTCAAGGCTAAAGTCCCTCACTATTTTATTGGAGATTTCATAGCTCGCAACTTTCCTCTGATGTCTCCACTTCTCTCCGTCCACTGTAAATATTCCATCACCCAAAAGATCTGACAATACCCTGTAGTGGTACCAGCCCTGCAATAGGACAGAAGAATGAGAATTTGAGGCTCCACCATGCCATGTAGCATATTCCATATTACTAGTCTTTTAATTAAGAAATCAAATCGAGGTTGAATAACTAAATAAGAGCAAATTTTGCATAGAAAATGTAAGAGAAACTTGGAAACTATATGTAACATGTATCATGATTCATGATGCTTTATTATTAGATTCAACTGAGAACAAATAGGTTACATTAATTTGCTTTTCTTTAAAACTTCATTTTCACCATGAATCTAAATTGCAACATTGTAAAATTGGTTGAGAATATATTCTGGAAAATTCGTTAAATATAATTTCCTCAGGAGCAAGGAAGAAATCAATTATGCTTGCTTGCTAAGAAGATATAAAAATGGAATGCTTCTGCTGTATTGAACAACCACTTCTCAGCACCAAACCAAATGGAACTGTTGCATATTAATGACCAAATCAATTATGCTTGCTTGCTAAGAAGATATAAAAATGGAATGCTTCTGCTGTATTGAACAACCACTTCTCAGCACCAAACCAAATGGAACTGTTGCATATTAATGACCAAAGACTCGTACTTCCTGACATCATAAGATTTTGAAGTAGAATACGTCATCATATTAGATCAACAAATTTTGTGTTCAAATGTCAGCTCAGCCTTGTACGTTCTTATTGAAATCAGATGTCTTCCTGACGCACCAGTGAATATATAGCCATATGCTTCATAGCAGTTAAAGCTTTTAACGTTGCAGGTAACTCATACACGAGATGAAAGGAAATGAGTGATATTAATCAGTAAATACTTGTGATTCTGTCAAGAATCAGGCTACCCAAAACCTTTAGCAATTAGGAGAAGGCCTAAGAGTATATTATTTTATATTTTTAACACTTAGTAGTAGAAATTATGCTTTAGAATAAGCACATAGCCACATACTAATATATCACCATAACTAGAAAGAATTGTCTCTGGTAGTGAACCTTGGTTTCAATCACGCATTTTCAGGTAATTGAACAGTGTTATACCAAAATATTCGATATTATACAGTACCTTCCCATAGTTTGCAAAGTTTGTTTTGAGGATATATTCAACATTAGCAGGGTCAGCAGTGTAAACCTCACTCCTGCAAAAGCTGAGCAACCTGTAAGTCTTGTGTTTTCTTGCGAGGTCAGTCATGTAATCGTGCAGCCTATGGAAGTTGAACAACTGGTGTAAGACAGTGCCGGCAACCACATGGTACCTTCCTTTCTTGCCAAGGAATCTGCTGAAATGGGTTCTGATTATAAAGAATATTAAAGCTATGGCTGCAAGTGCTGCAGTTACGGACATAGGAACAGAATGAAAATCTAAGAATCTCATAATGTGTTGTAAAGACGAGGATGTTTGGCTACTTGCATTCATTAGAGAGAAAAAAAAGGGTGGAATTTTTGTGGGGTGAAGAGAGAGATATTTTTCCCATAAAATTGCATGTGGAAGGAGGCCTCTGCTGGCACCCATGTTTCTGTCCTATATATAGGATATTTACGCATGTATTCATATAGGATGATAATTGTATGTCATTATCTGACAAACGTAAAGACATGAAGAAATATGTTGGTCAGCATTACGATGTCTATTCATTAGATCTACCATGGACCGTTTAATTTGTGAAGTGAAGCTAGACCTCCACTCGGCTTCAATGGCCCTTGATAGATTTCTTAGCTTCTATATCATTCAAGTCACACTAAGACTAACAGGCCATATTTGATAATAATATCAACAATAACCAAATCTTATCTCACTAAGTGGGAATCAAACGTCTCTATCAAAAACCATATTTTCAATAAATCATTTAGAGTAGGATCTTGTCTAATGATTTCTTCTAAAGTTTCTTTGGTCTTCCTCTGCCTCTTTTATATAATTAAATTATGTTTCATTTGATCTACTTTTCTCACTAGAGCTTCTGTCGGTGTTCTCTTTAGATGACCAAACTACCTTAAGGTGATATTATGTTATCTGACTAATAAATACTTTATATATTCGTTCCTGATTTTATCTTCTTTTATATGTCCACTCATCCACCAACTCATTTTTTTTTTGTTGAAAAAACACGAGTAAGTAATGATGAAGTGGGTAAGTTTCACGTTGAAAAGAATTAGATGAAGAAATGTAATATATAAGTTTACATAGGCCAAAAACCTAAGAATTTTTTTGTTAAAATGGTTATAATAATTCAAATAAGAATCCACACTTTAACCTTGCCAATCACCCCTCCATGCCCAAAAACATGGTATAAAACCCAACTGGCTGCCTACTTTGGAACATAAAGTCTTCACTTCTCCATATCCAAAAGTCAACATTAAATATCATAGGGTATTGCTAATTGTATAGCTGTTCGTTAGATTTTTTTTCCTTTCAATTTCATAGGGACCACAAATTCACGGGCCACTATGTCCAAAATGTTCAAGTTAGGTGGTTGTAATAAAACCATTTTCTTTTTTTTAGGGTCCTCACCATTTCTTAATTTACTATGAAGACATATAGATATAGATAGAAGCTGTTAGCATATTTAAAAACATCTTTTTCACTATATGATCTATCCATATATATCGGTGTTTCCTTACACACGAAATATTGAATCAGTTTATGTGCAAATAGAAGTATATTATCAGCAGAAGTTCAACTGCTAACTGCACACTAGACATGCCATTAACTAAGGGTAGGTTAATGGTTGTGGTTGAACTTAATCAGAGTCTAAATGTCTTACAATACTTTTTGATTGACAAACAAATCACCCATCGTCCCAATAATCTGGAAGGAAAGGGATGGCCACAAACAATAATTACAAAATATAATTGGGTAAGATACATTTGATTGCCTTGAAGTGCTCTGTTTCAATTTGTCTTGTGAAATTATTTATTATCACTTAACATTTTGAAATTTAGTATTAAGTGAAACATTATTTTTGAGTGATAAAAATTTAAATTTCGAAGGATTAAATGATAAAAATTCAAATTTTAAGAAGTTAAGTGATGAAAATTTAAATTTTTTGGAATAAGTTGAGAGAATATATTTTGAGAGATATTTTAAAGATATAAAACTATTCATTTGTCTTCACCCAATTTAAATTTTTAGGATTGTTGGTTCATGATAGAATAAAATTTATTTTACCCAATATAATTTGCCTAAATTAATGTACAATTATATTATGATATGTAATTTGTGTCAATTCAATTATTAAATTACAACAACTTAGAGTGCGTTTGGATACATTTAAAAAAAAAATATTTTGACATATTTTTGAGTATATTTGAATGTAACTTCTCAAAAAGTAAAAGTTAAAAAAGTCTATTTATCTCTTTTTAGAAATAAATAATCCTCAATTTTTGAAAAAAGTGAAGGAAGAAATAATTTCTAATATAATTTTTCAACAAAAAATATTTTATCTTTATTAAAAATTAAATCTCATGTCCTCTTCTTTTGTTCTTTTGCAAACCTTATTAACATAAGTCTCTCAAATTATGTGACTCACATTCTAAACAATGGAGCTTTTAGATATTATGTTCTAATACCTTAAATTGAAACTTGACTTCTATGATTATACCACTTAAAGAAAGTAAAAAAATAAAATAAAATTAGTAACATATTGTTAAACTTTTGGTTCATAACTAGATATGTTTTGACTATCTCATGTCTCATTTTTCATAATAGTATGATTATGATATACTTAAAAATCTTACTAGTATTACTTTACCAACTCATTTCATCACATCTTTTAATTAAAAAATATATTTTTAGATGTCTTTTTTAATAATTTGATTATAAAAAAAATACTTATATTCTCTTTTATCCAAACAAACTCAAAAAAATTTTATTATTTAAAAATATTTTTTTAATATTTGTATTCAAAATACAAGATTACATTTTCTTAAAAAAGGAAAACTCTGCTAAAAAAAGATATTATCTAAAAAATATATATATAAAAAAAAATTTCATAAATTTATCATACCAACCCCAACTACAGCACCGCATGTCGGCCAATGAACAATTTTTCGGTTTCAAAATATGTTCAGTAGGTCGACAATTAATGTGGAGAATTAATGCTGTCTGATAATTGTCGGTCAGTACCACAAATTGTAGGCTCTTCACGATTTCAGAACTGACTTATTAGCCCTTCACGTTTCAGACTCAAATTTTTGGCAATCAGATATTTATGAGGCTGTGTTTTTCAAGTCAGTCAGATGCTCATCAGTTCGCTTGGACAAAAATGGTTCCGTAGTAAACGAAAATATCGTCAGTCACATCAGTGAGCTTGAAAATTTGTGATTCCGTCATAGTACAAGCTTGTCAGCACATGGCATGGAAAAATTACTAAGGTGTGTATGCTTCATCCTAATTAAGTTAATGGGGTGTCAAAGATTATGGTTTCTTGTTAGAATATTGCAGTAGTTCCGTAATAAAATGAAATATTCCTTTTGAGAATAAACTGTTCTTGTGTTACTTAACGTAAAGTTCTATCAACCCTATAAAAAGGACAGCATGGCCTAAAAAATTATCTTGATAGTTCGTGAATAAACTGCATGCATGTGATTGTGGCCCCTCCTAATCTTTAGCGAATACAGCTTGTTCAGTATTTTTGTGGTTCCTAATAATCGCTCCACTGTTAGTAGTAAGGTTGCAAATTCTAAAAAGGACGAATCCCCTTGAACTTGTGTTACCAATTTAAGTAATTATTAGTTATTACACAAAATGATAATTTTATAAAATAAAAATATAATAAAAATAAAATGAAATGTCTACTCTTCGTTAATAGTTTAGTAAATGATATATGAAATTAATATAAAATTAAATTAAATTTGATCTATGTGACACGAGTTTCTCTCCTAAAGCATAAAAATATTTTAAATTTTATTCTTTTATATATATGTATATTCTTAAGAGTAATATTTAAATTTAATTTTTTTATAACTTAATAACAATTCCTCAATGAAAAATAAAAAATATTATTTTATCTATCAAACAAAATGTGGGTTAAATTTAGCCTCTCTATTGCTGTATTTGATTTGGCGTTTGCCAAGTCCAAACATCCGTTTACTCAATCAAATGGGCTTTTATGTTCAAACTTTTATGTTTGGGAAAATAAAAGTTAAATATATCTAATGAGATTTTGTCCTGCAACCGGCGTTTGAAGAGAAGCAAAATTGGATTGCTCTGCATTGATGATTTCCACGGTTAGCAAGTTTTATGAATGATTTGACTACTATAACCTTTCTTTTCTTCAGTGTCCTTTATTTTCTAACCTCCTCATTAATGTAAGGAAAAGACATACCAACCAATCCGACATTTAAACTCATGTCCAAATCAAGCCAGCACTAATTAATACTATAAAAAATCAATTTAAATTTTCTTACCAAAAAAAATTAATTTTAATTTTATAATATTAATTATACCTTATATATTTTTTATTATTAATTTCAAATATCAACAAAGTAAAAAAAATTGTGATAACATTTTTATGCTATTATTTAAGGTATATCACAAAAATAATAAAATAAATTCAAATTGAGACAAAATAATATGAAACTAATATCATTTTTTGATAATTATATATTCAAAAGTAATTTTGAACAACACTAATCAAACAACATTCATTATCTCAAAATTGCTTTTCATATAAAAGTTTTTAAATATAAATTATTTCATCCATAAATTAACTTACTTTTGACTAAAATCAAGTTTACAAAATCAAGTTCATTCAAAATTAAGTTTATAAAATCTAATCTAAATATACATTATGTATATTATCATTTGAAATGAATATTCAATATAATCATTAAATTTTTTAATTATCTTGCGTCTTATTTTAATTTTTTAGTGATGGCTCCTTTTATTTCTCTTAAATTTTAAGTGGGTTAAATTCAATAAGAATAATAATTGTTATTTTATAAAATCAGTGAGAATATATTTAAAAAAGAATGATTAAATCTCATTTTATATAAACTGGAATCTCAATCTCACCACATCTCTTAAAAGAAAATATGGATTCTATGCTCTATTTTCACTCTTGTAAATAAGACATGAAATAGAGATTTCATTCTATAGTTATTTTTACTAAGAAAATTATTCATTCCATGGAATAAGCATAAAATGGACCATTCTTGTATACCTAAACATTATGAAATAAAATAAACTAATGCAAAGGTAAGAGGTAGAAATAAGTATTGAAGATGTAACTAACTGTAATAATGAATACAGCAAGGGGCCATATTCAAGGGTTAAGTAACTTTAGAGATGACTATGTATTACGTATTATTTTTTACTTATATAAATATATAAATTTTAAATATTTTATGTAATAATACCCTCCATATTCTTATCCTTAATTTTTCAAAAGTCAACGTATTTCCATATCAAATTATGTTAGATAAGATATTAGTACCCAACCTATTCAGCACAGGTGCATAGTTTAATTAGAAAGAAGATTTTAGAGACCTAGAGCAAAAATTGGATCAGATGAGAAGATGATCAGATTTGGCGATGAATGCCAT
This sequence comes from Castanospermum australe, assembly GCA_019955255.1. Classification (NCBI taxonomy): domain Eukaryota; kingdom Viridiplantae; phylum Streptophyta; class Magnoliopsida; order Fabales; family Fabaceae; genus Castanospermum; species Castanospermum australe. The sequence continues at coordinate 19,295 of NSJW01000628.1, read as the reverse complement.
CTAAAACCAGGAAAGAGATAGAAAACTCACTACAGATTCTGTTTGCAGCCAGTTGATCATTAATTGAAATTCCAAATGAAGGTAAATAAGGAATTGAAAATTTTGATCGTTTTATGGTGAAAATTTTCTTAGTGGTATACTTGATCTTGAAGAGTTCTTTGTTGCATGAGAATTCCTAAAGACAAAACAACAATAATTGCTTACTGATATTCTCAATCATTTGAAGCCAACAAATGGAATTGCTTATAATAACATGACCAAGATGTTAGAGAAGCGAACTTCTTGATTGATTGAGCAAGTCGTAAAAATTCTGTTGATGATATGAAGTCAGCTTTAATCTTGCTGAGGACCTCAATCTGATCTCAAGCTGCCAAGCATTAATTCTATAAAAGAGTAAAAACACAGTGTCTCATATTTGTAATCCGCAAGTTTGAATCTGATTAATATAATCCGAAAGCAACAAGACTTTTCCTTTCATGTCCTCCACAAGCATCCCAAAGATCTCTTTCTTGAAATGAATGAGAAGTTTCATTAAGAAATAACAGACGACAAAGCAACACTGCTATCCCAAGTTTCACCTCACATGGCATCTGACCCTGTCTGCGAACTAGCCTGATGGTAGGGGTTTGAATCCTCGCTTTTCTCCTGTTCCTTCCCACAAGTTCTTGGACATCGTACTATCAAAAAAATACTTTTGGGATGTGCTTAGAGTGAGTGAAATCAAAAATGAAAGAATGAAAGTCCACAAGGTAGTTACCCAATAAAAAAGAAAGGGACAGTGGCAAGGTAGATCAATGTTCTGAAAACCGGACCGAACCGGCCGGTCGGACCGGTTGAACCGGGAACCGGTCATTTAGCCGGTTCGGTCAGGTTTACAAAGTCGGAATGCTTGAAAACCGGTATTGAACCGGTGAACCGGAGCTAAACCGGTCAAACCGTGTGAACCGGTCACGGTTTGGCTGGTTTCCGGTTGAAAGTTAAAATGTTAGGAAAAAATGGAGCCGCTGGGGTTCGAACACGGGCCGTGAGCTTACGCGTCCAACGCGCTAACCACCAGGCCAACGTGCTCTGTTAGTTATATTGTTCCTTTTTTTTTTATATATACTATGAGAAAATAATCGAAATACTTAACATCCTTCATCAACCAAAACTCCATTTTTCTTGACCCTTAACATCAGCAGAAGGTACATAACTTCTTAATATGATCTTCGTGAGTAATATATTTATAAAATATATAAAATGTGCAAGAGTGTGTGTGTGTATATATATATATATATTTTAATTAGTATATATATTAAAATTTTAATATATATAAATATAAATATGTATTTAATTATATTATTAGTTCTACTACAATAAAACCATTAAATCATGAATCAGCTTATTCATTGGTTCAATGACCAGTTTGATTTTTAAAACTTTGTTGATGATATACAAATTGAGATTTAGTTGATTTGCATACTTTATAAGTTTTGATGGAATATATTGAACTTATATTGTTGACTTGTTTAAGATTATTATTGTTAGTATGATTGACTATAATAGTAGATTAATATTATGTTAGTGTAAGATTATAAATTGTAAACTATGTGAATTATGTTTATTTTAGTTAATTTATATGTTATATTACTATGTAGATTAATATTGTGTTGCTTATATGAATGTAATATTTTTTACTTTATAACACTATTTTTTTATATTTCAAATAATTTTATTATTAATTTTATATTATATTTTTATAATTTTTTATATATTTATTAGTATATAAATAATTATATATATATATATATATAAATATACTTATATTCATATATAAATATAAATATATATTTAATTATATTCCGGTTCGACCACGGTTCGACCACGGTTGAACCATTGAACCTTGAATCAGTACCTCGACCGGTTCAATGACCGGTTCGGTTTTCAGAACCTTGAGGTAGATGCACACAATAGATGTAATCTATACATCTCTTATTTTCATTCCATTATTTTCCACTTTTCTCTTGCCAAAAACATCTGTATGATGTATTGTGCTTAATAAAAGGGTTGGCATTCTGCTATGTGTTTAGTTCATACTAAGGTGTTGACATATATCTGCTAATTTGTCTCGATGTTTTAACAATGCAATTAACTAGCTCCTATAATAGGAATATGTTTAATTCACTCCACAACATCAATCGGAGTCATTGAAAGAAAAGTTTCACGTTCAATATAGTTCAATATTATATTTGTCAGTAAGAACATACACTGTCTTCCAAATTTGACGTCGTAAAAGATGTTTGGGAAAGCTCAATTTTTTTAAATAACTGTTTTTTTTATGATAAAGTTGTTTTGATAGATTAAAACATGTTTGGTATTAAAATGTTTGAAATCGATTATAACTAGTGCTTATATATGATACGTTGAAAAATGGTTTTTTTTTTCAGCTGAATTTTGAACATTTTGATTATAATTTACCTTGGTTATTTGATAGCTGACCGCATTTTTACCACATTCACTCTATAACCTTTTAAATATTATATAATTTAAATAAATTATTTCATACTTTTTTTAGTAATTTGTTTTATAAAAGCAATTTTTTTATATAATTCAAATAAAATATATTATCTTAATATCACTTTTTGTTAATATAGACTCAAGTACAAAACTGATTTTATCATATTTGATTTTAAAAAAAATTAATTATACATATAATCAATTATTGAAATAATCTTTTTTTCACAAATAATCCAAATACACACGTATAAGAGCTCATATCAAGTGGTCTCGAATTCCATTTTTCCCCTTTATATTCTTATACTTAAATCTCAGCCAGCATTGTGATCAAGGTCTTGTGGTTCACATACCTTGCACTCTTGGTGCTTACATGCTACTGTACTAACATCTAATTCGTCACACTAAGGTGGGACTAGCTAGGAGAATACAGCGTCTAGTTAAATTATGGTATGAAGCTTCATTCATGTAAATCTTCATAGCCTGAAGATATTTTTTCTTTTCTTTTTCAAGGAATCTTTAAAATATTACTCGAACAAGTAAGTTGAGTTTTCTTATTTGATCTGCTTCAATACTCTATTATTTGTTTCAATATGACAATCTTAGTTCTATTAAAGACTGACCTTGATATTCTTGCGTATTCCATATATTCTACCAGAACTGCTGCAGACAGTAGCCAAGTTCTACATGTCATCTGACCGGCGTTTCAACTATTTTTGTGCATATGATTTGTTAAAAATAGATGGGCTTATTGTAAGTTCTCAGATGGTTCAAATTATGAATGGATCTTTGCAAAGAAATGAATTTGTAACTGACTACGTTACTCTTGTTTCCAGTTGCAAGAGTGTTGCTCAAAGTTCTACTGTAACGGTTGAAATTATAGGGTTTAATTAAAAAAAATAAAAATTAAATAATAATATTAGATTGATGTGAGAAAGATATGATAAATATATTAGATATATATAAAAAACAAAGTACTGACATTTATTTATATTCTACTAATCCTAATTAAATAAAGAAATAAATAAAAAAACATATTAAAATTTAAAAATAACTCTTAAAATTACTTCCTTAATTAGAGAAAGACTAATCGATTTTACATTATATTCTAAAATATTATAAATATATTCTAAGTTCTAACAGCAACTACTGCATGTCTACATACTACCATCGTTCATCGTTCATTGCAATGCAACATTTTATTGTCTGTGTTCTTCGAAGCATTAGGGAGACGCCAAGTATTTATGGTCATAAAGGACCCAATCTGTGGGAAGCATGCACATGAAGACCACCATCAATTTGTAGAGAGAGCATAGTCCTGTAATTTACTGATTCATCAGCCAGCTTGAATTTGTGGCTAAAAGAAAGAACAGCAGCAAAAATTTTCATCTGTCTATAGGAAAAATCCTTTCCTATACATATTCTTGGACCCGCCTGCATAATGACAACAAATTGAATTACAAGTACTCAAGAATTCTGAAAATCTAAACTGAGGAATGTAATTATTGTAATTGATTATTCATAGTCCTTCCTATTCTGCCAAAAATTGTTAATATTTCATATTTTGAACTCGCTAACCTGGAAGGCTGTTAACTTGAAAGAACTCTCTGGTTGGAAAGTTCCATTTTCATCAAGCCATCTCTCTGGCAGGAACTCCTCAGCATCAATACCCCATATGAAGTTCATCCTACCCATGGCATATGGTTGATATGACACAATATCACCTCTCCTGACACTAAATCCATCTGGAAAAGTATCATCTGACAAACAAAGTTTACCATTCTGTAACAGAACAGATAGCAAATCTTTAGAAAGATATGATTCATAACAAATAACATGTTTTAATACATATTAGCAGAGGTTCATCACCACTGGAATGGCTGGGTATAGCCTGATTGTCTCAGTCAAAGCTGCATGCAAATAGTGCATCTTTTCAAGGTCTTCTTCAGTTAGGCTAGCTGCAAGCTCATCAATATTACAACTGTTCTTCAACTTCATCGTTTTTCTAACTTCCTGTGCAATTTCTTCTTGGACATGAGGATGCTTGCAAAGCATGTAAAGGAACCAGGAAAGAGTAGTAGCTGTTGTGCCTCTTCCTGCGATAATAAAGCTGAGGATAATGTCTCTTAGGAACTTTGGATCTGTCTCTTTCAATGCCAGAAACCTTGACACCATGTCTTCTTTTTTCATCTGTCATTAGATGTGTTTTTCCAATAAATAATCAAAATACTAATTTTGCACCACAAAGAGGGATGGTTGTAGAACTTAATTATATATACTCACAGGCAAATCATGTTGTGGCTTTTGGACTTGCTCTGTCTTGCTTCTGATTATTTTATACACATACTCATCCAACACTTTAATATGATTCCTCAGTACTGCTTCTGATCCAATGTTGAAAAACCTCTTGATCTTCCAGAAAAAATCAGCATACCGATACAAAGTAACGGCACTTGCTTCATCAAAGGCAATGGAGAACTTGGTGCCTTCTTCAGATGTTCCAAAAATGGTGTCCAACTCTACACCAAGGACAATCTTAAACATTGAATCTAGAGTTGTTTTCATAAACAAGTCCTGTCAATAACCACCGTGCAACATGAGATTAATATTTTAGATCCTTTCTTTTCAATGTACTCAACACTTGTGCTAAGTAACAAAATCTTACTTGGAAGTCAATTGTTTTATTTGACATTGCAGCTTCTGAAACAACTCCAGCAAGTTTTACTGCATTGGATTTAAACACTTCAAGGCTAAAGTCTCTCACTATTTTAGTGGAGATTTCATTGCTCGCAACTTTCCTCTGATGTCTCCACTTCTCTCCGTCCACTGTAAATATTCCATCACCCAGAAGATCTGACAATACCCCGTGGTGGTACCAGCCCTGCAATAGGACAAAAGAATGAGAATTTGAGGCTCCACCATGCCATGTAATATATTCCATATTACTAGTCTTTTATAATTAAGAAATCAAATCGAGGTTGGATGACTAAATAAGAGCAAATTTTGCGTAGAAAATGTGAGAGAAACTTGGAAACTATATGTAACATGTATCATGATTAATATATTCATGATGCTTTATTATTAGATTCAACTGAGACCAAATAGTTTACAATTAATTTGCTTTTTCTTTAAAACTTGTTATTTCCACCATGAATCTCAATTGCAACACTGTAAAATTCATTAAATACAATTTCCTCAGGAACAAGGATGAAATGGATTCTGTTTGCTATGAAGATATAAAAATGGAATATACTTCTGCTGTACTGAACTACCACTTCTCAGCACCAAACCAAATGGAACTGTTGCATATTAATGACCAAATACTCATGCTTCATAATAGATTAAGATTTTGAAGTAGAATGCAGTCAACAAATCTTTTGTTCAGATATGAGCTCATCCTTTTACCTCCTTATTGAAACCAAAAGTCTTCGCGATGCACCAATGAATAAAATAGCCATATGCTTTATAACAGTTCAGGCTTTTAACGTAGCTGGGTAACTCATACATGAGATGAGAGGAAGTGATCGTTACATTAATCAGTAAATACTCGTACTTCTGTCAAGAACCAAGCTATCTCAAAATCCTAAGCAATTAAGAGAAGGCCTAAGAAGAGATTGTTTAATATCTATAACACTTAGTAGTAGAAACTTTGCTTTAGAATTGGCACATACTAATATATATCACCATAACTAGAAAGAAATGTCTCTGGTAGTGAACCTTGGTTTTAAGCACGCATTTTCAGGTAACAGAACAGTGTTATACCAAAATTGTCGATATTATACAGTACCTTCGCATAGTTTTCAAAGTTCGTTTTGAGGATATATTCAACATTAGCAGGGTCTGTAGTGTAAACTTCACTCCTGCAAAAGCTGAGCAACCTGTAAGTTTTGTGCTTTCTTGCGACGTCAGTCATGTAATCGTGCAGTCTATGGAAGTTGAACAACTGGTGTATGACAGTGCCGGCAACCACATGGTACCTTTCTTTCTTACCAAGGAATCTGCTGAAATGGGTTCTGAATATAAAGAATATTAAAGCTATAGCTGCAAGTGCTGCAGTTATGGACATAGGAACAGAATGAAAATCTAAGAATCTCATAATGTGTTGTGAAGATGAGGATGTTTGGCTACTTGGTTAGAGAGAAAAGAAAATTAAAGATGGAAGGAGGCCTCTGCTGGCACCCATGCGTCTTTCTGTCCCATATATAGGATAGTTTTACCCATGTGCTCGTATAGGATGATAAATATAAGTCATTATCTGACGTAAAGATATGAAGAAATATCTTGGTTAGCATAACGATGTGTATTCATTAGATCTGCCATGCACCATTTAATTTGTGAAGCGAATCTAGACTTCCACTCGGCTTCAATGGCACTCAGAGAGATTTCTCACTTCTATCTCATTCAAGTCACAACTAGGACTAATAGGCCATATGTGTTAATAATAACAACAATAACAAATCTAATTTCACTAAGTGGAGTTCAAACGGCTATATGAAAAACTATATTTTCAATAAATCATTTTGAGTTTAATGATTTCTTCTAAAGTATTTTGGTCTTTCTCTGCTTCTTTTAATCGAACTAGCATAATACCCGTAGAATATATGAAAAACTTTTAAATAAAAAATAATATTATTTAATAATAATATATTATTTAAAAATCATAATATAATATTTTATAAAAGCAAAAAATCACTTATAATAATTTTAAAAAAAATATTCAATAAATTATTATTCTTTTTAATTCTACGTAATTTAAAATTACATATCTATTAAAACCTGATTTAGTATTTTTAATATTATTTTAGTATTTTCCTTTATTCAAGAAAATTTAGGTTAGAGAAAATTTTAAAATTTAAATTTAATTTATAAAAAATATATCAAAAGATAATGTACGTATTAATATTTTAATTCCTTGGTAGTATACTTTTTTGATTAATATATTGAGATATTAGGCTATTATGATTTATTTTCTTTCTAATAACTTAGACCTTTTATATTTTAAAAAAGATTGAGACTATTGACATTCTTATTTATCTATTCACACTTCCTTTAACTATTTTTTTCATTTTTATTTTTTTAGTTATCCTTAAGAAGTTTCATTTTAAGAAGTCAATCTTTTTTTTATTCTCTCTTTTATGTAATTTATTCAAACTCTCGATTATTTTATTTTTTTTGGTAACATGTTTCTTTTCTTTTTAAAATAAGACAGGACAATATTTATTTAAATATAACTTATATGATAATATCTTTTAATTATGATTATATTTATTAAGATTTTTTTAAGTTCACATTAAAAAAAATTTCATTTTAAAAATAAAATATGATTTAAAGCATTTGTAATGCCATCAAGTAAAAAATTTTAAAAATTACTTTAAGAATAATTTTTTTAAAATTATTTATGAGAAATTTTAGTGTTTATAAAATATAGGTATTAGATATTATTTTTAAATTATAATAAAGATTAGATTTGTATTTTTTTCTACCAATTAAAATGTTTAACCCATTTCTTTGAAAATTTAAAACCATGACCCTAACAATAAATACATTACAACATCTAATATACATAATCATTATTTATTAAAGTCAAATGTTAAAAAAAATTTTTTTTTCACATGCTTGAGTCAAATTCTATATGACAAAATCAAATTACTCTTCTCTTTTTAAGTATTATAATAGATTAGTTCCATTTGATTAACTATTCCCACTAGAGCTTCTGTTGGTGTTCTCTTCGTGTTCTCTTCACGTGACCAAACTACCTTAAGGAGATATTCTGTCATCTTATCAATGGATGCTTCTCCAACTTTATACATCCATTCCTTATTTTATCTTTCTTATATGTCCATTCATGTACCACTACACTTATTTTTGTTAGAGAAACACATGAGTGTATGATAGTGAAGTCGATAAGTTCCACAATAAAAGATTAAAAAAAGAAATGTAGTATATAAGTTTACATAAGCCAAAGGCCTAAGAGTTAGCTTTTGGTTCTAAATGGTTCCAACTCCAAATATAAATCCATACTTCAACCGTGCCAAACACTCTTCAATACCCAAAAATTAACATGCTGCCTAGTTTGGAGAAAAATGTCCACATCTTTTCATGCCCAGAAAAGTCAACAATTTCTTGCTACCTTACTGCCTAACATTAAATATGATAGAATGTAGCTATTTAATTTATAACTGTTCGTTAGATTTTTTTTCTTTTTCATAGGGAGCTCAAGTTACGGACCACTGTGCCCAAAATGTTCAAGTTAGGCGGCTGTCAATAAAACTTTTTTTTGTTTTTGGGTCCTCACCATTTCTTAATTTATTATGAAGACATATAGATATAGATATAGATAGAAGCTGTTGGCATATTTAATAACACATCTTTTTCACTGTATGATCCATCTCTATATATATATATATATATATATATATATATATATATATATATAATAACACATTTTTTCACTGTATGATCCATATATATATATATATATATATATATATATATATATATATATATATATAATAACACATTTTTTCACTGTATGATCCATCTCTATATATATATATATATATATATATATATATATATATATCAGGGTCTCCGTACACACAATATTGAATTAGTTGATATGCAAATAAAAGTTTATTATCAGCAGAAGTTCAACTGCTAACTGCACACTTGACACGCCATTAACTAAGGGTAGGTTAACGGTTTGTGGTTGAACTCAATCAGAGTCTGAATGCCCTTGACAATACTTTTTGATTGACACAACGAACCACCAATCGTCCCAATAATCCGGAAGGAAAAAGAATGGCCACAAACAATAATTACAAAATACAATTGGATAAAATATATTTTATTCTCCAAAATATTCATCTCTTAATTTATTTCCTGAAACTTAATTTCCTGAAATTTGGTTTTAAGTGAAATGTTACTTTTTAGTTAAATGAAATGAAATACTCGTTAAAGTTGAGATAAAAATATCTGTTAAGGAAGTTGGATGGTATCAAGAAAGGGCATAGGCCTTAGTATGTCTCAACCCACTTTGGGGCAGGTCACTTCGGGGTCCATGGAGGACCTGGCCTACCTTATTCCCGATGATATCTATGTATAAGGTATGCTCCTTACGGACTGATTCTGTTACTACAAAAGGGCACGTGTCAAGCACGGATAGGTTATTATCTCCGATAATAGAATGAGTGAAGTAATCCTGAAGGAATGGGGGACCAAAGGTCGTCATAGTGATTTCAAAAAACCTCGTATAAAAAGGGAAAACTAAAAAGGAATATGGCAATGCTTCTACTCCAATTCTCAAAAATATTCACCTAAAACCCTTTATTGAATTATTAGAGTACTTTTGTAAGTACCTCTCACTATTATGAATGACCGAATCAAGAGCACTACGCTGAGAATGTGAAGCTTACAGCACCACCATCCAAGGTTGAGGCAAGAACAAAAGTTAAATGATAAAAATCTATTTCAAGGGAGTTAAATGATAAAAATATAAACCTTCAAAAGTGGTAAAAATTTAAATTTCAAAAAAAAAAGTTGAGAGAAGACTATGTTTTAAAAATAAAATTTACTAGCATAACACTCATGCGGTGCACAAAAAATATAAAAAGAGAAAATAATATTATTTAATAATGATATATTACTTAAAATCATAATATAATATTTTATAGAAACAAAAATAATGTCACTTATATTATAATTTTAAAAGAGATTTGCAATAGATCATTACTCTTTCTAATTTTACATAATTTAAAAGTGCATATCCATTGCTTATTTTTGGACTTGTTTTAATATTTCCTAGCATCTTTAATATAATTTTAGTTATTTTCTTTATTCAAGAAACTTTATTAGTAATTAATTTTGGTTTTCAAACAGGTGATAGGAGAACCGAAATTTTAAATCTAATTCAATAAAAAAAATATATCAAAAGAAACTTTAAGTATTAATGCTTTAATTCCTTAATGATACAATTTTTTATTAATATGCTGAGATATTAGGCCAATCGGTTGCTCTTTAGCAATTTAGACCTTTTGCATTTCAAAAAAGAGTGGGGCTCTTGATACTCCTATTTGTCTATTCACACTTCGTTTAAGTACTTTTTCGTTTTTAGTTTCTTAATTACCCTTAAGATTCATTTTAAGAAGTCAAGCTTTTTTTATTCTCCCTTTTTTGTGTAATTTATTCATACTCTTTTTTATTTTAATTTATTTTATAAAGTATTATATATTTTTCATTTTAAAATAAGACATGACAAAAAAATATATTTTATATGATAATATTTTTTAATTATGATTATATTTATTGAAAATTTTTTAAGTTCACACATTAAAAAATATTTCATTTTTACAATAAAATATTATTTAAAGTATTTGGAATGTCAAGTAAATAAATCTTTAAAATTTCTTTAAGAACCAATTTTTTTAAATTATCAATTAGAAATTTTGGTGTTTGTAAAATATAACTATTGGCATTTATTTTTAAATGGAGAATGCTAACCTTCTCGGCTTTAGGTGAAGGTTCACCTTTTTCTTTGAACAAAAATACCCTATTGTTTAGTATTAAAATATAAAAAAATTAAGTTGAGACGTCTGACATTTTCCTTTCTCTTTGTCTCATACTTATCCTTTCTACTCTTTCTTTTTTTTTCTCTCTATCCATTAATATCTCTGAATGCGAAACATGAGTAAAAGATACTAACCTTCACTTAAATTGGAGAAAGTTAGCATTCCCTTTTTTAAGTTATAATAGAGATTAAATTTTTTATTAATTAAAAGGTTTAATATATAAACTTTTTTTTAAATTTAAAATTATAATTTATTAACTATCATAAAATAATAGATATATTATAACATTAAGATCTACATCATCATTCACATAATTATTATTTATTAAAATTAAATATCAATTTTTTTTTACATAATAAAATCAAATTCTACATAACTAAATCAAACCACCATGTTCCTTTTAAATATTATTATAGTAGATAATAAATTTTATCCAATCTAATTTGCCAAAATTAATGAACACCGTTGATTACCAAAAACAGATATACCATAAAATATAGTTTGTGTCAATGCTACTATTAAATTACAACTACTTGCGTGATGAAGCACATTGATTATCACCGATATGTTCACAGGAAGTAGACAAGCAATGGGGAGAATCCAATGCTGTCTGATAAAATCAAACCACCATGTTCCTTTAAAATATTATTATAGTAGATAATAAATTCTACCCAATATAATTTGTCAAAATTAATGAACACCGTTGAATACCAAAAACAGTTCTACCATAAAATGTTGTTTGTGTCAATTCAACTATCAAATTACAACCAAAAGTTTATATTTGGTTCCGAGAATAAAGGAAAGAGTCTTAATTATTAATAAAAAAATTAAAAAAATAAATTTTAATAATTTTATAATTTAATTTATATATATATATATATATATATATATATTAATTATTAATTTTTTATTAATAATTAATATTTTCACTTTATTATTTAAAGTAAATCCTCACTTTAGATTAAACTAAATTCAGCATAAGTTTTAGTTCTTCAACAATTTCACAACTTACTTTTAGCCCTTCACCTTCGACACTCAAATTTTTGGCAGTCAGATTCATTCAGGTGCTGACTACAATACACCTAAAAAGAATGGGAGCATGGATGCTCCATGCATGAAGAGCCATTGATTACGTGGAAAATTGTATCCATGGCTGAATTTAATCAGCTGCAACTTCGTTAGCGGGTTTTATTATAAAACTATTAATTAAAAATTTAGTCATTCAAAAATAACAAATTGTGTATACTTATTTGCAAAATAGTCCCTCTTTCATTAGTCAAATAAAATATACATTTTTAATAATTTATAAAAAAATTTAAATTTTTTGATAATAAGTATATAACTTATTTTTTATAAAAAAATAAAATTAGAATGTAATTTTGATCCAGTGTAAACTTTTTTATATTGTCATCTAAATATTAATTAAGATAATAATTACCTGAAAAGTTAAATACTAGATAACACATAATTTGATGATAATATAAAAAAAATTTATACTGATACTAAATTAAAATTAAATCTATAAAATTATTGCTTTTAGATGTAAAAATTAAATTATTATATTTATAAATAATAACCAAAATTACATATTTAAAAAATGTACTATCGAAATCAATAATTTTATATCTCTAACATGCCTCCTCACAGAAAATTTAAGAATTGAACTCCTAAACACTTACTCATAGAGGCTTTTATATCATGTTATAAATTAACTATCTCAAAAATTTAAACTGTTAGGTAAAGACACGTCAATAATTTTATATTTCTAACGAGTATCAATTACTTAATCTTTGACTTTGGTTAATTAAGTTCTAGTTTTTTAAAATATCACTTGGAGAATTTTTTTTTTTTTTGTCTTTAACTAGAGTATTCTTATAGGTATTATTGTAAGATTAATCAATTGGGTCGAGATAGTGATTAGAAAAATTTTTCTTCAAAATGACATATTTTTAAATAAGTGCAATACAATAACTTATCAGAAGGTCATTAGTTCTAATACTACTATCGTTTAAGCAAACTTTATTAATTTTAGACAATTTTTAGTTCAAAAAATTTTCAAAAATATCAAATAATCAAAAATATTTCAAAATAAATATTTTGTACAACAAACATATTACACAAAGAATCTAAAAAAATTATTTTCAAACAAAATAATAATTATGACGTAAAAGAAAGAAAAATTAGAATCTAATCTTTCTTATGTTAATTATTTTAGAAAATTTTAATTTATTTCATCAATAATTATATAAATGATATTTCATATAAAAAGGGAAAACTGAAAAGGAATATGGTAATGCTTCTACTCTAATTCTCAAAAATATTCACCTAAAACCCCTTATTGAATCATCAGAGTACTTTTGTAAATACCTCTCACGACTATGAATGACCAAACCAGGAGCACTACAGTGAGAATGAGAAGCGTACAAAACCACCATCCAAGGTTGAGGCAAGAACAAAAGTTAAATGATAAAAATCTAAATTTCAAGGGAGCTAAAATGATAAAAATATAAACTTTTAGAAGTGATAAAAATTTAAATTTCAAAAAATAAGTTGAGAGAAGACTATGTTTTAAAAATAAAATTTACTAGCATAACACTCATGTAGTGCACGGAAAAATATAAAAAGAGAAAATAATATTATTTAATAATGATATGTTACTTAAATATCATAATATAATATTTCATAAAAACAAAAATAATGTCACTTATATAATGATTTTAAAAGAGATGTTCAATAGATCATTACTCTTTCTAATTTTACATAATTTAAAAGTGCATATCCATTGCTTATTTTGGACTTGTTTTAATATTTTCTTAGCATCTTTAATATTATTTTAGTTATTTTCTTTATTCAAAAAACTTTATTAGTAATTAATTTGGTTCTTTCAAACTGGTGATAGGAGAGAACCGAAATTTTAAATCTAATTCATAAAAAAAATATATATCAAAAGAAATTTTAAGTATTAATGCTTTAATTTCTTAATGATATAATTTTTTATTAATATGCTAATATATTAGGCCAATAAGTTGCTTTTTAGCAATTTAGACCTTTTGTATTTTAAAAAAGAGTGGAGCTGTTGATACTCTTATTTGTCTATTTATACTCTCTTTAAGTACTTTTTAGTTTTTAGTTTCTTAATTACCCTTAAGATTCATTTTAAGAAGTGAAGCTTTTTTTATTCTCCCTTTTTTGTGTAATTTATTCATACTCTCTTTTATTTTAATTTACTTTATAAATTATTATATATTTTTCTTTTTAAAATAAGACATGGCAAAAAATATAACTTATATGATAATATTTTTTAATTATGATTATATTTATTGAAATTTTTTGAAGTTCACACATTAAAAAATATTTCATTTTTACAATGAAATATTATTTAAAGTATTTAGAATGTCAAGTAAATAAATCTTTAAAATTTCTTTAAGAACCAATTTTTTTAAATTATCAGTTAGAAATTTTGGTGTTTGTAAAATATAAGTATTGGCATTTATTTTTAAATGGAGAATGCTAACCTTCTCCGCTTTAGGTTAAGGTTCACCTTTTTCTTTCAACAAAAATGTCCCATCGTTTAGTATTAAAAAATAACAAATTAAGTTGAGACATCTGATATTTTTCTTTCTTTTTTTCTCGTACTTATCCTCTCTACTCTCTCTTTTTTTCTCTATCCATTAATATCTCTATGTGCGAAATATACGTAAAAGATACTAAACCTTCACTTAAACTGAAGGAGGTTAGCTTTCCCCTTTTTAAGTTATAGTAAAGAATAAATTTTTTTTATCAATTAAAAGGTTTAATTTAAAATTTTTTAAAAAAATTTAAAATTATGATTTATTAACTATTTTATAATAATAAATACATTACAATATTAAAATTTATATTATTATTTATATAATTATTATTTATTAAAGTTAAATATCAATTTTTTTTCATATAATAAAATCAAATTCTATATAATAAAATCAAACCATAATGTTTCTTTTAAATATTATTATAGTCGATAATAAATTTTACCCAATCTAATTTGCCAAAATTAATGAACACCGTTGAGTACCAACAAAAGTTATATCATAAAATATAGTTTGTGTCAATCCAACCACTAAATTACAACCACTTGTGTGATGAAGCACACTGATTATCACTCAACACGCACCACGAGTCAGATATGTTCACAGGAAGTAGACAAGCATTGTGGAAAATCCAATGCTGTCTGATAAATGTGGGTCAGTACCAAAAGTTTGTATTTGGGTCCGAGAAGAAAAGATGGAGTCTTAATTATTAATAAAAAATTTAAAAAATAATTTTTAATAATTTTATAATTTATTATATATATATTTTTTATTATAATTTTAATTATTAATTAATTATTATTTTATTATTTATAATGAACCCTCACTTTAAATTAAGCTTAAATTCAGCATAAGTTTTAGGTTCTTCAACAATTTCACAACTTACTTTTAGCCCTTCACCTTCAACGCTCAAATTTTTTGGCAATCAGATATTCATTCAGGTGCTGACTACAATACACCTAAAAAGAATGGGAGCATGGATGCTCCATGCATGAAGAGCCATTGATTACGTGGAAAATTGTTTCAACGGCTGAATTTAATCACCTGCAACTTGGTTAGTAGGTTTTATTATAAAACTATTAATTAAAAATTTAGTCCTTCAAAAAATAACAAATTATGTATACTTATTTGCAAAATAGTCCCCTCTTTCATTAGTCAAATAAAATATACGTTTTTAATAATTTATAAAAAATTCTCAATTTTTCATAATAAGTATATAACTTATTTTTTATAAAAAATAAAATTAAGAGTTTAATTTTTATCCACTATAAAAAAATTTATATTGTCATCTAAATATTGATTAAGATGACAATTACTTAAAAAGTCAAATACTAGATAACATATAATTTGATGATATTATAAAAAATTTTATATTTATACTAGATCAAAATTAAATTGATAAAATTATTGCTTTTAGATGTAAAAATTAAACTGTTATATTTATAAATAATAACCAAAATTACATATTTAAAAAATGTACTATCAAAATCAATGATTTTATATCTCTAATACGCCTCCTTACAGAAAAGCTAAGAATTGAATTCCTAACCATTTAGTCATAGAGACTTTTATATCATATTATAAATTAGCTATTTCAAAAATTTAAATTGTTAGATGAAAATACATCAATGATTTTGTATCTTTAACAAGTATTCATTTACTTAATCTTTGACTTTGGTTAATAAGTTCAAGTTTTTCAAATATCACTTGGGGAATGTTTTTTTTTTTTTGGTCTTTAACTATAGTATTCATGTAGGTATTATTGTAAGATTAATCATTTGAGTCGGGATAGTGATTAAAAAAGACCTTTTTCAAAATGACATATTTTTAAAGAAATGTAATACAATTACTTCTCAGGGGGTAATCAGTTCTAATACTATTTCTCGTTCAAGCATACTTTATTAATTTTAGAAATTTTTGGATCTAAAAATATTTTTGAAAAATTGTCAAAAATATCAAATAATAAAAAATATTTTAAAATAAATATTTCGTACAACAAACAAATTACAAAAAGAATTAGAAAAATTATTTTCAAACAAAATAATAATTATGACACAAAAGAAAAAAAAATAAGAATTTAATATTTCTTATGTTAATTATTTTTAGAGAATTTTAATTTGTTTCATCAATAATTATATAAATGATATGAAATATGATTTAAGGAAAGTTTTTTTTTAATCTTTGACCAGGGTATCGAACATGCATTATTGTAAGATTAACCTTTCAGATTGAGGATAGTTGTTAGGTAAAATTTTATCTAAAATAACATATTTTTAAAAAAGTACAATACACAAACTTGTCAGGAGGTCATCAGTTATAATGTTACTCTCGTTCAAGCATGCTTTACTAATTTTTGATAATTTTTTTTCCAAATTTTTTTTCATAAAATTATTAAAAATATCAAATAATAAAAAATATTCTAAAATAAATATTTGACACAACAAAAATATTACACAAAAAATTTAAAAAACTATTTTTAAACAAGACAATAATTACGACACAAGAAAAGAAAAAAAAATTAGAATATAATATTTCTTATGTTAATTATTTTTGAAGAATTTTAATTTATTTCATCAATGATTATATAAATTATATGAAATATCACTTGAGGAAAGTTTTTTTTTTTTGCCAAAGTATCCCTACAGTCATTACTGTAAGACTAACATTTCGGGTTAAGAGTAGTGATTAGGTAAAGCCTTATCTAAAATGACATATTTTTAAAGAAGTGCAATATAAAGACTTTTCAAGAGGTCATTAATTCTAATACTACTCTCGTTAAAGAACGCTTGATTAATTTTAGACAATTTTTTGTTCAAAATTATTTTCAAAAAATTGTCAAGAATATAAAATAATTAAAAATATTCTAAAATAAATATTAAGTACAATAAAAATATTACACAAAAAATTGAAAAATTATTTTTAAAAAAAAATGACAATTATGACAAAAAAAAAAAAAAATTAAAATCTAATTTTTCTTATGTTAATTATTTATGGAAAATTTTAATTTATTTCATCAATTCATTATATAAAGACTAAACTATTATTTTGATCTTTTAAAAATTTATTTGACATCAATTTAGTCTTTTAAAAATATATAAAATTAAATTAATTATTTAAAAATTTAAAATAATATTAAAATAATCCTTTAAAAATATATAATATCAAATTATATATTTAATTTTTATTTTAAAAAATTTTTAATTCACACTTTTTTAATATTTCAAATTCTAGTTTATTGTTTGTTCACGGTCAGATAATTGAATGGATCAAAATGTTACAATTTAAAAAAAGAACATTAGCCTAACAATTAAAAAAAAAAAAAAGAACGTTAGCCCATCAGGTTAGTTTATCATTTTTTTTACTTTTAAATTAACTTAAACTGTGCGTTTTGTTGATAGGGAGTATTCGGTTTCTCCTTCTTCCTCATTCCCTCCTGCACCTCCAGCCTCCACAGTGTCAATGCCTCCATCTATTCTGGCATCCAGTGCCCATCTCCCCTCCTTCTTCTCTTCATCCCTTTTTCTCGCATCGTCGGCCGCTTCTGCCGCAGCACCCCTCTCCATGGCTTCCGTAGAGTTTGCGGGCTCAACGTCAGAACCGGCCACCAAGACTCGCAGGAACATCTTGTGCTGGTAGTGCTGCATTTTTTGCTCGAGAGAAGAGACAGAAAATGAATAAGCAAAAACAATGGAATCTGAAGGAAAAGAGGAGTTGGTCAGAAAAGAAACGAAAAAGGCGTGGATTGACAGGAAAAGGAATGGGATAGTCGGAAAAGAAACGAAAGGGATGGATTGGCTGGAAAAAGAGTGGGCTGGTCGGAAAAGAGTGAACTTGGCGAAAAAGCGGTGCCACTTCACCTGGCCGGAACCTCTACCTTCTGCCACTTCACCTGGCTTGCTCGTGTGTGGGATCTAACAGCAAATAAGCATTTGGGTAAAAAAATAAATAAGACAAAGTTAATGTAAAAAATTAAATAAACATAAAACTTGAGTTTCCCGTTATATTAGGTAAAAAAAGTAGGAGCATCCATGCTCCGAAGTATTTTAGGTGTAGTGTAGACGGCACCATTCAGGAGACTATGCTATTTCAGTACTCACATGCACATCAGTTAGCTTATAAAACGAAAATGGCTCTGTAGTAAACGAAAATATCATCAGTCACATCAGTTAGTTTGAAAACTTGTGATTCTGTCATGGTAACTAAGCTTGTCTTGAGTTACTTTGGGCTAAAGTGCAAAAACTTTGTTCTCAACCTCTTATCAGTGAAATGGATAACTAAAATCAGCAGCAACAAAGTACAATAGAGAGGGAAAAGAGAGTTAAATATGAAGGAATCAAAACTTGTATATAAATTGCAGCGGCATAGTACAGGACAGATTACTACTCATACTCTTGAGATACATAATATGCAGAGATTGTGACACACACTGCCCAGGACTAAACCCAGCAAGGGCAAATTTTGCCCTGACAGCCCCTTCCCCCTCCCCTGGGTGTAGTAATTAATTTCAAGGGGGAAGAAAAATCTTGGGGACAATCACACATTTGGCGTGTGGGTAAATATTGTCATTTTAATTCGCTAATTTAATTAACCATTCAGCAAGCTAATTAAACTAATCACTTACCTGCAATTAACCACAAATCTAAAGTGTTTCCTTATTAAATTCGTG